>JARSSU010017429.1:0-13758 GCA_029619165.1 Eurosta solidaginis | reverse complement strand
TATATATCCCATACAATCGATTTTTTAGATAAGAAAATTTGCGCAATTTCTTCCCCATTTTAACAGCTAGAAGCTTCAAATTTCACCAAATGCTTACGTGTATAGCATATATTGTTGTCTGAAAAAATCATTGAGACCGGTGGTATATATAGTATATATCTCATACAACCGATTGTTCAGATAAGAAACTTTGCGCAATTTCTGCCTCTTTTTAACAGCTAGACGCTTCAAATTTCACCATATGCTTACGTATATAGCATATATTGTTGTCTGAAAAAATCATAGAGATCGGTGGTATATATATTATATACCTCATATAAACTCTAATTTTGCCCCCTTTTTACGGCTAGAAGCTTCAAAATTCATCAAGTTTCATCAAATAGTTACGTTTACGTCATATATTGTTGAAATACGTGATTCGTAGTCATAGTTTTTACACGCAGACCACAAAAAACCAGAAACTTTGCATCCTCACACAAAGTACCTACCTGTTTTTTATTTTATATTTATCTTAAAATCGTTAAGGTATGCAGATCTGTTCACTATATATTTCTTATCTTATACATCCGATTATTCGGAGATTACGAACGGGATAAGATTATTGTTCAGCCCCATTCATGAAAGGTATGAAGTCTTCGGCACAGCCGAAGACAGTCCCGTTCTTACTTGTTTATTTTATATTTATCTTAAAAATCGTTTAGATATGTTCAAATTTCACTAAATGCTTACGTGTATAGCATATATTGTTGTCTGAGAAAATCATAGATACCGGTGGTATATATAGTATATATCCCATACAACCGATTGTTCAGATAAGAAACTTTGCGCAATTTCTTCCCCGTTTTAACAGCTAGAAGCTTCAACTTTCACCAAATGCTTACGTGTATAGATTATATTGTTGTCTGAAAAAATCATTGAGATCGATGGTATATATAGTATATATCTCATACAACCGATTGTTCAGTTAAGAAACTTTGCGCAATTTCTGCCCCTTTTTAACAGCTAGACGCTTCAAATTTCACCATATGCTTACATATATAGCATATATTGTTGTCTGAAAAAATCATAGAGATCGGTGGTATATATATTATATACTTCATATAAACTGTCATTTTTGCCCCTTTTTTACGGCTAGAAGCTTCAAAATTCATCAAATTTCATCAAATAGTTACGTTTACGTCATATATTTTTGAAATACGTGATTCGTAGTCATAGTTTTTTACATGCAGACCACAAAAAACGTGAAGCTTTGCATCCTCACACAGATTACCTACCTATTTTTATACCTTTCATGAAAATGAAATGGTATATTAATTTCGTCACGAAACCGAAAATTGTAAGTCCTTAAAGGAAAATAGATAGACCCACCATTAAGTATACCGAAATAATCAGGTTGAAGAGCTGAGTTGATTTAGCCATGTCCGTCTGTCCGTCTGTCCGTCTGTCTGTTTGTATGCAAACTAGTCCCTCAATTTTTGAGATATCTTGATAAAATTTGGTGAGCGGGTGTATTTGGGTGTCCGATTAGACATTTGTCGGAACCGACCGGATCGGACCACTATAGCATATATCCTCCATACAACCGATTTTTCAGAAAAAGAGGATTTTTGTAATATCTTACCCAATTTAACAGATTGAAGCTTCAAACTTCACCATATACTTTCGTATATTGCACATATTGTTGCCTGAAAAAATTGATGAGATCGGTCGTATATATAGTATATATCCCCCACAACCGATTGTTCAGATAAGGAACTTTTCGTAATTACTGCCCCATTTTAAGAGCTAGAGGCTTCAAATTTCAACGAATGCTTAGATATATAGCATATATTGTTGTCTGAAAAAATCATAAAGATCGGTGGTATATATAGTATATATATGGTGGTATATATAGTATAATATATAGTATATATATATATATTTTTGGCAAATTTTAGCCCCATTTTAACAGCTAGAAGCTTCAAATTTCACCGAATACTTACGTATATAGCATATATTGTTGTCTGAAAAAAATCATAGAGATCGGTTGTATATATAGTATATATCTCATACAACCGATTGTTCAGATAAGAAACTTTTCGCAATTTCTACCCCATTTTAACAGCTATAAGCTTCAAATTTCACCGATTGCTTACGTATATAGCATATATTGTTGTCTGAAAAAACATAGAGATCGGTTGTATATATAGTATATATCTCATACAAACCGATTGTTCAGATAAGAAACTTTTCGCAATTTCTACCCCATTTTAACAGCTATAAGCTTCAAATTTCACCGATTGCTTACGTATATAGCATATATTGTTGTCTGAAAAAATCATAGAGATCGGTTGTATATATAGTATATATCTCATACAACCGATTGTTCAGATAAGAAACTTTTCGCAATTTCTACCCCATTTTAACAGCTAGAAGCTTCAAATTTCACCAAATGCTTACGTATATAGCACATATTGTTGTCTGAAAAAATCATAGAGATCGGTGGTATATATAGTATATATCTCATACAACCGATTGTTCAGATAAGAAACTTTGCGCAATTTCTGCCCCGTTTTAACAGCTAGAAGCTTCAAATTTCACAAAATGCTTACGGATATAGCATATATTGTTGTCTGAAAAAATTATAGAGATCGGTGGTATATATATTATACACTTCATACAAACTGTCATTTTTGCCCCTTTTTTACGGCTAGAAGCTTCAAAATTCATCAAATTTCATCAAATAGTTACGTTTACGTCATATATTTTTGAAATACGTGATTCGTAGTCATAGTTTTTACATGCAGACCACAAAAAACGTGAAGCTTTGCATCCTCACACAGATTACCTACCTATTTTTATACCTTTCATGAAAATGAAATGGTATATTAATTTCGTCACGAAACCGAAAATTGTAAGTCCTTAAAGGAAAATAGATAGACCCACCATTAAGTATACCGAAATAATCAGGTTGAAGAGCTGAGTTGATTTAGCCATGTCCGTCTGTCCGTCTGTCCATCTGTCTGTTTGTATGCAAACTAGTCCCTCAATTTTTGAGATATCTTGATAAAATTTGGTGAGCAGGTGTATTTGGGTGTCCGATTAGACATTTGTCGGAACCGACCGGATCGGACCACTATAGCATATATCCTCCATACAACCGATTTTTCAGAAAAAGAGGATTTTTGTAATATCTTACCCAATTTAACAGATTGAAGCTTCAAACTTCACCATATACTTTCGTATATTGCACATATTGTTGCCTGAAAAAATGTATGAGATCGGTCGTATATATAGTATATATCCCCCACAACCGATTGTTCAGATAAGGAACTTTTCGTAATTACTGCCCTATTTTAAGAGCTAGAGGCTTCAAATTTCAGCGAATGCTTACGTATATAGCATATATTGTTGTCTGAAAAAATCATAAAGATCGGTGGTATATATAGTATATATATGGTGGTATATATAGTATATATATATAGTATATATATATATATTTTCGCAAACATTTTAACAGCTAGAAGCTTCAAATTTCACCGAATATTTACTTATATAGCATATATTGTTGTCTGAAAAAATCATAGAGATCGGTTGTATATATAGTATATATCTCATACAACCGATTGTTCAGATAAGAAACTTTTCGCAATTTCTATCCCATTTTAACAGCTATAAGCTTCAAATTTCACCGATTGCTTACGTATATAGCATATATTTTTGTCTGAAAAAATCATAGAGATCGGTTGTATATATAGTATATATCTCATACAACCGATTGTTCAGATAAGAAACTTTTCGCAATTTCTACCCCATTTTAACAGCTATAAGCTTCAAACTTCACTGATTGCTTACGTATATAGCATATATTGTTGTCTGAAAAAATCATAGAGATCGGTTGTATATATAGTATATATCTCATACAACCGATTGTTCAGATAAGAAACTTTTCGCAATTTCTACCCCATTTTAACAGCTAGAAGCTTCAAATTTCACCAACTGCTTACTTGTATAGCATATATTGATGTCTGAAAAAATCATTGAGATCGGTGGTATAAATAGTATATATCTCATACAACCGATTGTTCAGATAAGAAACTTTGCGAAATTTCTGCCCCGTTTTAACAGTTAGAAGCTTCAAATTTCACAAAATGCTTTCGTATATAGCATATATTGTTGTCTGAAAAAATCATAGAGATCGGTGGTATATATATTATATACTTCATATAAACTGTCATATTGACCCCTTTTTTACGGCTAGAAGCTTCAAGATTCATCAAATTTCATCAAATAGTTACGTTTACGTCATATATTTTTGAAATACGTGATTCGTAGCCATAGATTTTACATGCAGACCACAAAAAACGTGAAGCTTTGCATCCTCACACAGATTACCTACCTATTTTTTATTTTATATTTATCTTAAAAATCGTTTAGATATGTTCAAATTTTACCAAATGCTTACGTGTATAGCATATAATGTTGTCTGAGAAAATCATAGATACCGGTGGTATATATAGTATATATCCCATACAACCGATTGTTCAGATAAGAAACTTTGCGCAATTTCTTCCCCATTTTAACAGTTATAAGCTTCAAATTTCACCGATTGCTTACGTATATAGTATGTATTGTTGTGTCAAAAAATCATAGAGATCGGTGATATATATAATATATATATGATGGTATATATAGTATATATATATAGTATATATATATTTTTTTTACGATTTCGGCCCCATTTTAACAGCTAGAAGCTTCAAATTTCACCCACTGCTTACGTGTATAGCATATATTGATGTCTGAAAAAATCATTGAGATCGGTGGTACACATAGTATATATCTCATACAACCGATTGTTCAGATAAGAAACTTTGCGCAATTTCTGCCCCGTTTTAACAGTTAGAAGCTTCAAATTTCACAAAATGCTTACGTATATAGCATATATTGTTGTCTGAAAAAATCATAGAGATCGGTCGTATATATATTATATACTTCATATAAACTGTCATTTTGACCCCTTTTTTAGGGCTAGAATCTTCAAAATTCATCAAATTTCATCAAATAGTTACGTTTTCGTCATATATTTTGAAATACGTGATTCGTAGTCATAGTTTTTACACGCATACCACAAAAAACCGGAAAACTTTGCATCCTCACACAAAGTACCTACCTGTTTTTTATTTTATATTTATCTTAAAAATCGTTAAGGTATGTAGATCTGTTCACTATATATTTCTTATCTTATACATCCGATTATTCGGAGATTACGAACGGGATAAGATTATTTTTCAGCCCCATTCATGAAAGGTATGAAGTCTTCGGCATAGCCGAAGACAGTCCCGTTCTTACTTGTTTATTTTATATTTATCTTAAAAATCGTTTAGATATGTTCAAATTTCACTAAATGCTTACGTGTATAGCATATATTGTTGTCTGAGAAAATCATAGATACCGGTGGTATATATAGTATATATCCCATACAACCGATTGTTCAGTTAAGAAACTTTGCGCAATTTCTGCCCCTTTTTAACAGCTAGACGCTTCAAATTTCACCATATGCTTACATATATAGCATATATTGTTGTCTGAAAAAATCATAGAGATCGGTGGTATATATATTATATACACTTCATATAAACTGTAATTTTTGCCCCTTTTTTACGGCTAGAAGCTTCAAAATTCATCAAATTTCATCAAATAGTTACGTTTACGTCATATATTTTTGAAATACGTGATTCGTAGTCATAGTTTTTACATGCAGACCACAAAAAACGTGAAGCTTTGCATCCTCACACAGATTACCTACCTATTTTTATACCTTTCATGAAAATGAAATGGTATATTAATTTCGTCACGAAACCGAAAATTGTAAGTCCTTAAAGGAAAATAGATAGACCCACCATTAAGTATACCGAAATAATCAGGTTGAAGAGCTGAGTTGATTTAGCCATGTCCGTCTGTCCGTCTGTCCGTCTGTCTGTTTGTATGCAAACTAGTCCCTCAATTTTTGAGATATCTTGATAAAATTTGGTGAGCGGGTGTATTTGGGTGTCCGATTAGACATTTGTCGGAACCGACCGGATCGGACCACTATAGCATATATCCTCCATACAACCGATTTTTCAGAAAAAGAGGATTTTTGTAATATCTTACCCAATTTAACAGATTGAAGCTTCAAACTTCACCATATACTTTCGTATATTGCACATATTGTTGCCTGAAAAAATTGATGAGATCGGTCGTATATATAGTATATATCCCCCACAACCGATTGTTCAGATAAGGAACTTTTCGTAATTACTGCCCCATTTTAAGAGCTAGAGGCTTCAAATTTCAACGAATGCTTAGGTATATAGCATATATTGTTGTCTGAAAAAATCATAAAGATCGGTGGTATATATAGTATATATATGGTGGTATATATAGTATATATATATAGTATATATATATATATATTTTTGGCAAATTTTAGCCCCATTTTAACAGCTAGAAGCTTCAAATTTCACCGAATACTTACGTATATAGCATATATTGTTGTCTGAAAAAATCATAGAGATCGGTTGTATATATAGTATATATCTCATACAACCGATTGTTCAGATAAGAAACTTTCGCAATTTCTACCCCATTTTAACAGCTATAAGCTTCAAATTTCACGATTGCTTACGTATATAGCATATATTGTTGTCTGCAAAAACATAGAGATCGGTTGTATATATAGTATATATCTCATACAACCGATTGTTCAGATAAGAAACTTTTCGCAATTTCTACCCCATTTTAACAGCTATAAGCTTCAAATTTCACCGATTGCTTACGTATATAGCATATATAGTTGTCTGAAAAAACATAGAGATCGGTTGTTATATATAGTATATATCTCATACAACCGATTGTTCAGATAAGAAACTTTTCGCAATTTCTACCCCATTTTAACAGCTAGAAGCTTCAAATTTCACCAAATGCTTACGTATATAGCACATATTGTTGTTTGAAAAAATCACAGAGATCGGTGGTATATATAGTATATATCTCATACAACCGATTGTTCAGATAAGAAACTTTGCGAAATTTCTGCCCCGTTTTAACAGTTAGAAGCTTCAAATTTCACAAAATGCTTTCGTATATAGCATATATTGTTGTCTGAAAAAATCATAGAGATCGGTGGTATATATATTATATACTTCATATAAAATGTCATATTGACCCCTTTTTTACGGCTAGAAGCTTCAAGATTCATCAAATTTCATCAAATAGTTACGTTTCACGTCATATATTTTTGAAATACGTGATTCGTAGCCATAGTTTTTACATGCAGACCACAAAAAACGTGAAGCTTTGCATCCTCACACAGATTACCTACCTATTTTTTATTTTATATTTATCTTAAAAATCGTTTAGATATGTTCAAATTTCACCAAATGCTTACGTGTATAGCATATAATGTTGTCTGAGAAAATCATAGATACCGGTGGTATATATAGTATATATCCCATACAACCGATTGTTCAGATAAGAAACTTTGCGCAATTTCTTCCCCATTTTAACAGTTATAAGCTTCAAATTTCACCGATTGCTTACGTATATAGTATGTATTGTTGTGTCAAAAAATCATAGAGATCGGTGATATATATAATATATATATGATGGTATATATAGTATATATATATAGTATATATATATTTTTTTACGATTTCGGCCCCATTTTAACAGCTAGAAGCTTCAAATTTCACCAACTGCTTACGTGTATAGCATATATTGATGTCTGAAAAAATCATTGAGATCGGTGGTACACATAGTATATATCTCATACAACCGATTGTTCAGATAAGAAACTTTGCGCAATTTCTGCCCCGTTTAACAGTTAGAAGCTTCAAATTTCACAAAATGCTTACGTATATAGCATATATTGTTGTCTGAAAAAATCATAGAGATCGGTCGTATATATATTATATACTTCATATAAACTGTCATTTTGACCCCTTTTTTAGGCTAGAATCTTCAAAATTCATCAAATTTCATCAAATAGTTACGTTTTCGTCATATATTTTTGAAATACGTGATTCGTAGTCATAGTTTTTACACGCAGACCACAAAAAACCGGAAACTTTGCATCCTCACACAAAGTACCTACCTGTTTTTTATTTTATATTTATCTTAAAAATCGTTAAGGTATGTAGATCTGTTCACTATATATTTCTTATCTTATACATCCGATTATTCGGAGATTACGAACGGGATAAGATTATTTTTCAGCCCCATTCATGAAAGGTATGAAGTCTTCGGCACAGCCGAAGACAGTCCCGTTCTTACTTGTTTATTTTATATTTATCTTAAAAATCGTTTTAGATATGTTCAAATTTCACTAAATGCTTACGTGTATAGCATATATTGTTGTCTGAGAAAATCATAGATACCGGTGGTATATATAGTATATATCCCATACAACCGATTGTTCAGTAAGAAACTTTGCGCAATTTCTGCCCCTTTTTAACAGCTAGACGCTTCAAATTTCACCATATGCTTACATATATAGCATATATTGTTGTCTGAAAAAATCATAGAGATCGGTGGTATATATATTATATACACTTCATATAAACTGTCATTTTTGCCCCTTTTTTACGGCTAGAAGCTTCAAAATTCATCAAATTTCATCAAATAGTTACGTTTACGTCATATATTTTTGAAATACGTGATTCGTAGTCATAGTTTTTACATGCAGACCACAAAAAACGTGAAGCTTTGCATCCTCACACAGATTACCTACCTATTTTTATACCTTTCATGAAAATGAAATGGTATATTAATTTCGTCACGAAACCGAAAATTGTAAGTCCTTAAAGGAAAATAGATAGACCCACCATTAAGTATACCGAAATAATCAGGTTGAAGAGCTGAGTTGATTTAGCCATGTCCGTCTGTCCGTCTGTCCGTCTGTCTGTTTGTATGCAAACTAGTCCCTCAATTTTTGAGATATCTTGATAAAATTTGGTGAGCAGGTGTATTTGGGTGTCCGATTAGACATTTGTCGGAACAGACCGGATCGGACCACTATAGCATATATCCTCCATACAACCGATTTTTCAGAAAAAGAGGATTTTTGTAATATCTTACCCAATTTAACAGATTGAAGCTTCAAACTTCACCATATACTTTCGTATATTGCACATATTGTTGCCTGAAAAAATGTATGAGATCGGTCGTATATATAGTATATATCCCCCACAACCGATTGTTCAGATAAGGAACTTTTCGTAATTACTGCCCTATTTTAAGAGCTAGAGGCTTCAAATTTCAGCGAATGCTTACGTATATAGCATATATTGTTGTCTGAAAAAATCATAAAGATCGGTGGTATATATAGTATATATATGGTGGTATATATAGTATATATATATAGTATATATATATATATTTTCGCAAATTTTAGCCCCATTTTAACAGCTAGAAGCTTCAAATTTCACCGAATATTTACGTATATAGCATATATTGTTGTCTGAAAAAATCATAGAGATCGGTTGTATATATAGTATATATCTCATACAACCGATTGTTCAGATAAGAAACTTTTCGCAATTTCTACCCCATTTTAACAGCTATAAGCTTCAAATTTCACCGATTGCTTACGTATATAGCATATATTGTTGTCTGAAAAAATCATAGAGATCGGTTGTATATATAGTATATATCTCATACAACCGATTGTTCAGATAAGAAACTTTTCGCAATTTCTACCCCATTTTAACAGCTATAAGCTTCAAATTTCACTGATTGCTTACGTATATAGCATATATTGTTGTCTGAAAAAATCATAGAGATCGGTTGTATATATAGTATATATCTCATACAACCGATTGTTCAGATAAGAAACTTTTCGCAATTTCTACCCCATTTTAACAGCTAGAAGCTTCAAATTTCACCAACTGCTTACTTGTATAGCATATATTGATGTCTGAAAAAATCATTGAGATCGGTGGTATAAATAGTATATATCTCATACAACCGATTGTTCAGATAAGAAACTTTGCGCAATTTCTGCCCCGTTTTAACAGTTAGAAGCTTCAAATTTCACGAAATGCTTTCGTATATAGCATATATTGTTGTCTGAAAAATCATAGAGATCGGTGGTATATATATTATATACTTCATATAAACTGTCATATTGACCCGTCCGTCCGTTCGTCAGTCCGTTAACACGATAACTTGAGTAAATTTTGAGGTATCTTGATGAAATTTGGTATGTAGGTTCCTGGGCACTCATCTCAGATCGCTATTTAAAATGAACGATATCAGACTATAACCACGCCCACTTTTTCGATATCGAAAATTTCGAAAATCGAAAGTGCGATAATTCATTACCAAATACGGATTAAGCGATGAAATTTGGTAGATGAGTTGAACTTATGAATGTTCAGGAATGTTTGTAACTGCATCTTCAGTTATTTTAACAATATCAACCACTCTAGTTTGGTAGCGACTTTTGTATATCTGCTCATCAACTCTCTCGCCAAAAGTTACTGGATAATTATCTTTAAATAACGAAGTCATGAACATCATTGCAGGCAGGACTTTCTCTAGCTTTGCTATATACTCTTTCTCTGTCATATGCAGGTCATTTAGCGTTTCATAGAATTTATTTTTGTCAAATTCGCTTTATCATTTTGAAAGTATTTGGTGTTTTTAATATGGTTTTTTATAGATTCTTCTCCAACTGTCAACCCCAGCTCACTAGTTAGGTTAAACAATAGTTTTTGCTCTATAAGTGCGTTAAGCAAATCATATTTCAGCTTTTTTACTTGTTCTCTACTCGCATCAGATCCAGAAATTTGCTTTTCATAATTTTGATATAGTGATTTATACTCATCTGACGTTATAACTTCTTTTCCAACCCTAGCTACCTCTTCTTTTTCATCATCACCTGATAAAAGGTTGCCAATTCCCATGAAGACTAACAAGCAAGCTAAAAGGACAACGGTTACTTTAGTGAAAAAATTTTTAACATTCATTTTAAACTCAGTTAATTAATGGTTAATTATAGAATAGTGATAATTTAATGCTTGTAAACCTGTTGCTTTATTAGCCAATATATATAATATTACAATATATTAACTTAAAATTTAACTCTCTATCTTAAATAGGAACATATGTTTGACTGAGTTATACTATACCTTAGGAAGGGGAAATATTTTTTGATTTTGAAATATGCTTAAACGTAAGCGCATTTAATTAACTTAAGAGGTGGGAAAGTGACAAACAAAAAGTTATTGAATGACAAAATTAATGCTTTTTTAGTTTTAATAGTTTATATTTTAGCTCTGTATAACAGTAAGGGATACTTTAAATGGGAGATGCTTTTTTGATGTCAATGGAATCTTCTAAGGGCAATAACGATAGAAATAAACAGTTTCTAGTGCAAATAGCTGCTTGGTTAGTAGACAACACTGGTTTAACTTTTAATCAAATAGCACAATGTTGCAGATTGGCCCTTGAAGAAGTACAAGACATAGCTGATGAGGAAATAGAAGTAGAAAAATATAACCCTATTATTTCTGGGATAATTACTGAAAAAGAAATCGATGATTGCAAAAAAAATCCAAATCGTGTACCAAATTTGATTATAAAAAATATAAAAAAAAGGAGTAAAGCGATTGGTAGCATTCTTGGCTTTGCCTCTACGGCAAGGCGTAGAGATAAACCTGATGCGATTTATTATTTAGTAAAAAAATTTCCTATCTTGGATAATAACGTTATAGCTAAATTAATTAGTACAACAAATTACACAGTTGAGCAAGTAAGAGATGGATCTCATCATAACATGCAAAATATAAAACCCCAAGATCCTGTACTACTTGGCTTATGTAGTCAAGAAAATTTAGAAGCAGAAGTGGAAAAAGCAAAAGTAGAAGAAGAGAAGCAAGAAAGGTTAAAAAATATAAAGAATAGCTATTGAAAATCCTCAAATTTTTGTGCTTTGTTAACATTAAATTAACTTGACTTGCTAGTGTTTATTAGTATAATGTAAGTAAAGTACGGGGTTTAATAATCAGACCAATTCTAAATATTCTCGCGGAATTTTGTTCTCGCGGATTTTTTTATTCCCGCGGAAAAATTCCTCCAATTCTTTTCTCCTAGGGAGAAGAATAATTGGGGAATAGGAATTTCGAATTTTCGAAGTCAGCTGTTTTGTCAATTGAAATTTCGTTGGGCATTTCTTATTTTGTTTAAAAAATTGTAAAGTTTAATTATTGTTGCCAATTTGTTTGAAATTAAGATATAAGGTATAAACAATGCACATTATTGTATTTCATGTGGTATTCACTGAAATGTGTAATGAATTGGTGCCACAGCAACATCAACAGAGGAGCATAAGAAGAAGACCGGCGGGATAACACAAATCCGCCGGAGTTGCCTGCACTCATTCTGCAAAGCAATTTTCTGGCGGCCAAGACGAGTTGAGTTCGCCTTTCGCCATATGCCAAAATCTATTTAAGCCTTCTTAAAAAATCCTTGCGCAATTTCTGGATGGCTGCATCAAATATGCGAAGAGCTCTTCCGTTGCTTATGATATACTTTTCGACTTAAAATAAAGAATATTGTGGTTGTTGTTGTTGTGTTAAATGTGAGAATATTGTGGTAGAATGTAAATACATATTTTAGCACAAATGTGTACAAATAAGTGTTCTTTCTTAAAATAACCAATTTCCTTTAACTATTTTGATGCATTCCCTTTAATTTAACTAGTGAAAAAACTCGTATGAAATGGCAGAGAAATCTCCCTCTCCCTCACATTCATAATACCTACTTTTCTCCCATAACCGGTTTCCGCTTTTTCGAACATTGTTCAGAATAGGAGGAAAGGGAGAAGTGAAAAAACTCACAAGGAATTTTTATTTATAATACGAGGAATGGGAGAAGGGAAAAAACTCGCACGGAATTTTCGTTTAGAATTGGGCTGAATAATTAAGCTTAATACGCACTGAAAACTAGCTCAGCCTAATTTATTATCTTATAGTCACATTTTAGGTTAGTAAGCATCAATTAAAATTTTTGGAGGATTATGACAACAATCAATGAAGATGTTTTGGCAAAAGGAAAGGTTACAGCTCAACCTGAAAAAAGTGAGCAAATTTCACAATAACGATACAGTAAAACAGATGGTCAATGAAGGTACTGAGAAAAACAGAAAAACATTAGATCTGAGCGAATTAAAAGAGAAAACAGCAGAAGAATTGTTAGAGTTAGCTGAAGAAAGAAAAATTTCAACTAACGGTAAAAGCAATGGTAGAATGCTAAAGCAGGAAATAATATTCAGCTTAATGAAAAAATGAGTGAAGAAGGAGGCATAACCACAGGGAGTGGAATAGTGGAAATATTGCCTGATGGTTTTGGTTTCTTACGTTCAGCAAGTGCAAATTATGCCCCAAGTACCGATGATGTTTATATTTCTAACGGGCAAATAAAGAAGTTTAATTTACGTACAGGAGATATGGCATATGGAGAAATAAGGCCACCTGGTGATAAAGAGAGATATTTTACTTTAACTAAGGTTCAAAGTATAAACTCTACTGAAGTAAGTGAATTAAGAAAGTACGTCCATTTTGATAATTTGCTTCCTCTTTATCCTGAGGAAAGCATAGTACTTGAGTGTAATAATGGTGATGATAAAAAAGGCTTAAGCATGCGTGCTATAGATATAGTAGCTCCTCTTGGAAAAGGGCAAAGAGCGTTAGTAGTTGCTCCACCTCGCACAGGAAAAACTGTATTGCTTCAGCA
>JARSSU010017428.1:0-20886 GCA_029619165.1 Eurosta solidaginis | reverse complement strand
CCCGTGTGTAAACCCGATTATCCAAAAAGGAAAGTTTTTGGTATTTGCCCATATGCTTCCTTGTTTGTGCCGAAGACTGCACAAAGAATAGTAAGCAATGACAAATTAAGCCAATCTGCTGTCGACTAGTTTGTGTATGGCATCATACCTGTGTGCGATGAGAACTGTGCTCTGCTAATGCCCTTAGTGCTTAATGGGAATTACCTCCTTCCCTATTCTAATAGAAAAAGAGAGCAACGCTGCTGCACTAAGATTTAAATATTTCTGAGGCAAAAGATTGCAAATATGACAGGGCATATCAAAATTATAAGAAAATGCATAGTGAAATCCCATAGTGCACGTACGCGTGTCATGGCCGCTACGCTCCGAACTCCACGGTTACTTTGAGGCGTATGTGCATTGTGGGCCGAATGTCTTTGTGTAAAACAGAACGGAATCCACTCATACTGACCCCGCGATTCAGAGGTCTGATTCACGATTGGATAGAAGTTTGGGTGGAAAACCGGAAGCTGTATCCGTTGGCCGAACTTCAAGAAATCGATACCAAGTGCGGATGTTTTCGGGTAAAACCATGCGAAAACAGAGTTGTGCAGGTGCGGAATATCTACGAGAGGCTGTCCTAGAGGAGTATTCTCATCATGTCAGACAAAGCAGGTAGCCGACGTGCCTTCAGTCTGGCGCATTTACTTCTAAGCTAGCGGATGATCATATGGCCCATAATAGCTCTTTTCATGTCTGGGATGTCACAAAGGCACACACCAGGGAAACATAAGTAACTGTGGAACCAAAGCAGTTTAGCAACATTTTATTGATGCCTAGGACAGAGAGAGGCCAATTTGTTTATACTCTTAGCAACGAGAATATCCCAAAGCAAAACTCATAATCTAAGCTGAGAAAGCCTACGAACTCTCATGGCTACTATGCGGGACACTGTAGGCTAACGAGGTTTCAGACAGGGTGACACCTTGTATCCTATTCCTTAATTGATACTGGAGAAAATGATAAAGTCTGCAGACTTAACCGCTCTGGAACAATATTCTATAAGAGCGTGCAATTACTGGCTATGCAGATGAAACTGATATCATCGGCCTTCAGACTCGCGCCGTAAGTTACTCCAAACTAGAAAAACAAGCGGAAAAATGGATTTGATTATGAATGACGACAAAGACAAGTACCTGCTGTCAGCAAGCAAATGGTCAGCTCATTTGCACCTTGGCAACCACGCCACTATTTGGTGGTCATAATTTCGAAATAGTAAAAGACTTCGTTTATTTGGGAACGAGGATGAACACAAACACACTGAACACAGCTTTGAAATCCAGCCAAAAAAGGCTAGTTTGAACTAGGGACGCTATTTAAAAGTAAAGTCTTCTTTCGGCAAACGAAAATCATGCTCTACAAGTCACTTATCGTACCCGTCACAGCTATCTGGTGTAGAGGCATGGACCATGAAAACATCAAATGAGGCGGCTCTGGGAGTGTTCGAGAGAAAAGTTCTTCGAAAGATTGTGAGGAGCTGTACGAGCTCTATGCAGACACCTACATAGTCCAGCGAATTAAAACACAGCGTGTACGTCGGCTAGGCATGTTATGCGCATGAAAGATAATGTTCCAGTCAAAAAAGTATTCTTATTAGAACTCGATATGGAAACGGTGAAAGAGAGCGGTTCCTACTTCGCTAGAACGACCAGTTGGAAATAGATTTCAATTCCCTTAGTGTGACCAATTGACGCCAGTCAACCCAACGAATAAGTGACTGGCGCGCTTTGCTGAACGGCTATAACCGTATAAACAGTTAAGCGCCAATTAAGTAAGTTAAATCTAGTCGATACGCAAATCTGTCGCTTTTGTGAGTTGGAAAATTAAGCCACGGTTCACATGCTCTGCGAAACGTCTATCTGACAAGGCAGATACGCTATCTACCATCTGATATGGAGCAAACGCCTGCAGAGGTACTAAAATTCTATGGCGAAATATCAGTCTTTTAAATTTTTTTTTGAGTGTAGGTAGGTAAGTTTATACAAAACGTACATTGCCACTTTGATGTTGTCTGTCATTTTCGCCACACATTCTGTTTGATGACATGAAAGTGTTTTTGTACGAATGTGTCAGTAAAGAATGTTTCTTATCCATTAATTTTTTTAGGCGAGGGAGTTTTTTAAGCTGAATAATATTGGAAATATACCAAAGGTATGTGGGTAAATTATGTTGCTGCTGTCCTGTTTATATTAGCTTTGTTCTGATTGCTGAATTCTGTTTAAGATATGTAAATATTTTTTATTTTTTTTGATAGCAATTTGAAAATTTTAAGTGATGTTCTTATCTTGATGGTTCAAAAACTCTCAGGTGTTTGATTGATAATGCTATTTATGACACTGATTTTGATTTGCTTTCTTGAATTATTTTAGTATGCACTACATGTATATACATATATGCAAATAAAATAATTAATATATACATATGTACATAAATGGAAATTTTTCGAAATTCCATCTCCTTTGTTACTTTAGTGCATTTCGCCTTCAGGGTATTTCGAAATATTTCGCTTCTCTCTGTAAAATCAATTAATTTTTGTATACATACATGCATATAAACAAAAACAATCTTATACATTCTCTTAATCTCACATACGCAGATATTAATATAAAAAATATTTCGAATTTATCAGTACATTTTTCTTTTAGCAACAATTTTTTTAATGTGTGCATAAATATTTTTGCAGATTTATTTTTTGACATTCGCATATTTTTTGTCCATTAATTTTATTTCACTTATTTTTATACTCAGCTGAGCAGAGCTCACAGAGTATATTAATTTTGTTCGCATAACGGTAATCCGTACCGGCATAAACTAATCGAGATAGATATAAATAAATGTAAGGCGCGATAACCTCCGAAGAGATCTAAGGGCCGAGCTTCTCTTCCAATTTGCGTCGTGCTCCTCTTGATTTTCCCTACAATTGGCCGGACGGACCTACATGCTTAATGCCGACTCCGAACGGCATCTGCAAGGCAGATGAGTTTTCACTGAGAGCTTTTCATGGCAGAAATACACCCGGAGCGCTTGCCAAACACTGCCGAGGGGCGACCCCGCTTAGAAAATTTTCTTCTAATTGAAAAACCTTATTTCTAAAATTTTGATGTTGCTTTGCCCGGGGTGTGAACCCAGCGCATACGGTGTGGTAGGCGGAGCACACTACCATAACACCACTGTGGCCGCCAGTGGTCGAGATAGATATAGACTTCTATAAATCAAAATGAACTGGGCGAAAAAAGAATTTATTTAGCCATGTCCGTCCGACCGTAAACACGATAACTTGAGTAAATTTTGAGGTATATAGATGAAATTTGGTATGTAGGTTCCTGGGCACTCATCTCAGATCGCTATTAAAATGAACGAAATCGGACTATAACCACGCCCACTTTTCGATATCGAAAATTTCGAAAAACCGAAAAGTGCGATAATTCATTACCAAAGACGGATAAAGCGATGAAACTTGGTAGGTGGGTTGACCTTATGACGCAGAATAGAAAATTTGCAAAATTTTGGACAATGGGCGTGGCACTGCCCACTTTTAAAATAAGGTAATTTAAAAGTTTTGCAAGCTGTAATTTGGCAGTCGTTGAAGATATCATGATGAAATTTGGCAGGAACGTTACTCCTATTCCTATATGTGTGCTAAATAAAAATTAGCAAAATAGGATGACAACACGCCCACTTAAAAAAAATGTTAAAGTAAAATTTTAACAAAAAATTTATATCTTTACAGTATATAAGTATTTTATGTCAACATTCAACTCCAGTAATGATATGGTGCAACAAAATAGAAAATACAAAAATACAAAATACAAAAATAAAAGAAAATTTCAAAATGGGCGTGGCTCCGCCCTTTTCATTTAATTTGTCTATAATACTTTTAATGCCATAAGTCGAACAAAAATTTACCAATCCTTTTGAAATTTGGTAAGGGCATAGCTTCTATGCCGATAACTGTTTTCTGTGAAAATGGGCGAAATCGGTTGAAGCCACGCCCAGTTTTTATACACAGTCGACCGTCTGTCCTTCCTCTTGGCCGTTAACACGATAACTTTAGCAAAAATCTATATATCTTTAGTAAACTTAGTTCACGTACTTATCTGAACTCACTTTATCTTGGTATTAAAAATGGGCGAAATCCGACTATGACCACGCCCACTTGTTCGATATCGAAAATTTCGAAAATGAAAAAATGTCATAATTCTATACGAAATACGAAAAAAGGGATGACATATGGTAATTCTGGGTCATCCTGGTCCCAAATTTTGGTCGATATCTCGAAAACGCCTTCACATATACAACTAAGGACCACTCCCTTTTAAAATCCTCATTAATACGTTTAATTTGATACCCATATCGTACAAACACATTCTAGAGGCACCATGGTCCACCTTAATGGCGATATTTCGAAAAGGCGTCCACCTATAGAACTATGGCCCACTCCCTTTTAAGATACTCTTTATTACCTTCCATTTGATACCCATGTCATACAAACACATTCTAGGGTTACCCTAGGTTCATTTTCCTAAATGGTGATTTTCCCTTATTCTGTCTCCAAAGCACTCAGCTGAGTATGTAATGTTCGGTTACACCCGAACTTAGCCTTCCTTAACTGTTCATTTTAACCTTTTTGACATTAAGATAAGAATTTCTTTGTACCGTGGAATCTTCGTTTGTTTATAAAATTTTGTCTCATAACTTCTTGATTTACGCTTATTCATCTAGAATACAGATGTTTGTTTCATCTTCAACAGCGCAACAACTTTTGCTATCACAAAGGCGAGAAAGCATAATTTCATCTAACATCAAATCGCTTAGTTGAAAGTTTATTCTAAAATTGTTTAATGACAATAAATCTCTGCTGGATGAAGCCGTAATGTTCTACGTGAGTTCAAATATTTCTAATAGGTGAAATATTCCCATTTAGTAGGATTTACCAAAAAACCCAGTGCGTAACTGGTTTGGCAAGCGTATACCCAGTTCAATGGACTACTTATTCGCGTTATTAAAGATAAAAATATCTAAACATCTCAACACCTTTCATAGATTTATCCGTTTTCCTATATATCGTTGACCGTGTTCCAATCCATGATTTTTTCCCATCCAATAGGAGAGCGGGCGTTTCTCAGTATTTTGGGTCAGCACGGAAAATATCGATCTGTGTTAACGTACGTAGTGTACTATGGTATGCAGGACCGATATACAGTGGTGGCCACATAAATATAAACCCGTTTTATAATATACAGTATTCACAACTGGTTTTATGTTAAACGAGTTTTGTTAATTTCCCATTAAAAAAAACTTTATCTTTCCGATTTCCTTAAAGTTCGAGCTCAATACCAACAATTTTGCAACAAAACTTTCAAATTTTTATAAGGAGGTTTTTCCGAGTACGCAGTTTTGTAACTCATTCAATTTGACCTTAACAATGTGGATGTTTCAAAACGCTATCGACAACCGTAGAAAGCTTTGGTCGGTAAACTAACTTCTGGTAACACAATGGACTCGTTCAGTCAATGTGAGGTCCTCACGGGCCGTCCAATTAAACATAATCTAATATTGGGACTGTAAGTTATTTTCCATTTCATCATAAGGATATTAGTACAACTTTTTATTTAGTTAAAAAG
The DNA here is from genome assembly GCA_029619165.1 of Eurosta solidaginis. Lineage (NCBI taxonomy): Eukaryota > Metazoa > Arthropoda > Insecta > Diptera > Tephritidae > Eurosta > Eurosta solidaginis. Next base: position 15,223 of record JARSSU010017428.1, on the reverse strand, counting down.
TTTATGGCGCAAAATAGAGTACTTGAAGTGAGAGACACATCTTTCCTCTCCTCTCCTCTCCTCTCCTCTCCTCTCCTCTCCTCTCCTCTCCTCTCCTCTCCTCCTTCCTCTCCTCTCCACTCCTCTCCTCTCCTCTCCTCTCCTCTCCTCTCCTCTCCTCTCCTCTCATCTCCTCTTCTCTCATCGCTCCTCCTCTCCGCTCCTCTCCTCTCTCCCTTTCTCCCCTCCTTTCCTATTCTATCGTTTATTTTTGTAAACACTTTGAATATCAGTGGGGGATATTACACTTTTACTCATATTTGCGGACTATCGCACTACACTTCTAACAAAATAACTGTGTACACACTCTTCGCTCATTTTCTGGCGAGATCAAGTCTGAGGCGTCCTTGTTTTCTCAATAAAACAACGTCAAACGCACGTAGCGTTCGTAGGGTGAGTGTAAACGTTCTCATATATTAGATACGTGTTTGGCATTTTAGTAGTTTCATTTTTAGATGAATATTTATAATTAAATTCTTTTTTAATGACCTGCACTGCTTCTTGAGAGGACCATCGATGCATATGTAACTGTTTATATCTTAAAACTATAGTTTGGGCAAAAAAGGCGTAAACTTCCAACTTGCATATTAAATAAAGGGCCTCAGAATTAAATATACAGTAAAAGCGATGATATTGTAATTATGGTTAAATGATTTCAAATACAGGTAAGTTGGTTTAAACCTCTAACATTTCGATAAATATATTAAGTATTGATTTATCTGCCAGTTATTACGTACATATGCGTATAAATTCGGAATAATTTGAAGTTGATTGACATGTTACTGTTTAATTTTTCCTCCCGTATTTCCTGCAGAAAAGAATGGCGAGGTCGTCGTAACTGTTGGCACTGACTTTGTTGCCCGATGAACTTGCTAAGCTTGCGGTTTAATTGAGTATTTTTTTTTAATACATCGTCTATCTTCATCCTATTCATTGCTCTTGTCATTCACGTGGAATTTCGCAATATGTGTACTTCACCATCAAAATCCATAAAGTTGTCAAACACATTTGACGGTAGTTGAAGTAATGCATTTTCGCTTTTTGTTTCTATTGTTTTCATGTGGTCTTAGTTTTTTGTCATATATATATATGTACGTATGTATGTATATAGTAAAAATTGATTTCTTATATTTGGTACTCATTGATCGAGCAACGTCTACGAATACATAAAGCTTATGCAGTTATGACTGTTAAAGGAGTGTCAAAATATAGATGTTAACCAAAAATTATGTTCAATATTTGTTATGCGAATAAATTACTTCATTATACATGAATCATAAATGGACGTTTACTTGAGTCATAGCTTTTATGATGTAAATAATTGTAATTTGCATTTAAGCCATCTTGGTGAAAATGAGTTGTAAGAGCAGGCCGTATCTCCCTCTTCCTCTGCTTTCGTGGGCGGGTTCTCATAAAAAATACTTCCTTAGCTCGAGCACAATCTTTCTTTCGCATAACATGACCTAGCCAGTGTAACGGCTGTGTTTTTTTATCTTGCTGAACTATGTTGGTGCCTGCATATAGCTCGCACAGCTCATCATTAAATCTTCTCCGGTGCACGCCGTCGCCGCCACGTAGAGGCCCATAAATCTTTCGAAGAACTATTCTCTCGATCACTACCAGAGCCGCCCCATCGATTAGTGACATTTGTAGCCGACTTTTACTTTTACTTTCTAAGCTATTGCATACATTTTATCGCGGGCTTGGCGACTAAATCAAAAAAAACCGTAACGGATATTTGCCAAAAAAGGTTCGAAAAGGTTCGAAAAAGGTTCGGTGTTAGCAACAGGCCAAATACATAAAATTGGATCTCTATCATAAAGTTAAAGTTAAAGTTTGAGTTAAAGTTAAAAAAGTTAAAGTTAAAGTTAAAGCTAAATTAAAGTTAAAATTAAAGTTAAAGTGGAAGTTAAAGTTAAAGTTAAAGTGAATGTTAAAGTTAAAGTGAAAGTTAAAGTTAAGGTTAAAGTCAAAGTTAAAGTTAAAGTTAAAAATAAAGTTAAAGTTAAATTTAAAGTGAAAGTTAAAGTTTATTGTTTTGTTTTATTTATTTTGTTTTATTGACACTAAGTTTGAATTTAATATTTCTGATCTGTAATTTTCTGACCTCCAATTTCTTTCTATAAATACGGGAGAAAGGGGCCGCAATAATAACTCGCCTAGGGCCCCAAATTCTCTTGAATAATTGCTTAAGTTGATAATATGCAATAGCTTTACCGCGTCAGTCCCCGAGTGCCACACGTCTTTTAATTTCCTACACAGTTTTAAAGTATCATTTGTTGACAAGATAGATCTTTGCTAGATGTCTAACTGCCGTTGTTGTTTGTGTTCATTTTGGTTCCTAAATAACTAGTTTGAAATTATGGCTGCCAACAGTGACGATTTTACCAAGGCGCAAAGAGGTACTTCCCAAGTCTGACTAAGCTGGTGGTGTGACTCAGCGTCATTTTGCACAGCCGTAAAGTTTTGTGGTGAAATCAAGTTCAGACATAGCGACATATAGGGAGCTCGTTTTCTTACTGCCGAAGGCTGCTTTAAAATCTACGGAGAGGTGATGTGTGTCAAATATTCTTCACGTTTTTTGTTTTTTCAAAACTTGGCGCATAGTGAAAAGCTCGTCTATGGTAGATTACCAATCCTGAAGCCGCACTGACAAGGCCCAATCAGCTGATTCACGATGAGCTTCATTTTTTCGCATAATACGCTTGACAGGATGCGATATTTAAAAGGCTGATTTTGCGATAGTTGGCGCAGTTCGCAGGATCTAACTTCTTGTGGACTGGGCAAAGAACATTTAGATTATAATCGCGGGCATGCACTCGTCCAATCACATTTTGCATGTGCTGTACCAACTCCTCACCGACGTATTTTAATAGCTTCGGAGACAACCCATCTGCCTTGTTTTTTAATGTGGTTACTGCTATTCTTACTTTGTTGTAATCGGCTGGGGGAACATTTATTCCATCATCATCGGTTGCGTTCTCGGGTTGTTGTTGTTGTTGTGTTGGTGCGGCCACTCCACGAAGGCCTTAGGGAGTGCTATCGATGTTGATGGTCCTGTGCCGGATGCAGATCCGGTAAGTTCCGGTACCAAGTCCGACCATATCGGGAACGATTTGTTATGACCACATGCGACCTTCTAGGCCATACCGCCCTCCCACCCCATACATCCATGAGGAGTTCGGAGTCGCCAGAGACTCGGCTGTTAATGAAACAGGATCCGCCACGGATAGGTGAGGTTGACAATTGGGTTTAGAGAAACTATATATTGCGCTGGCAACCTGAAAGGGTTGCGCTACACAACCCTTTAAATCTATTTGGTATTTTAGGCGCCTCTTACGAGAGGCATACCTACCGCGGGTGTATTCTAACCCGCTGGGGGACGCGTTCTCTGGTTCATCACATTCCCTAGGCGTTTCATCGCTCTCTCATTTGATTTGTAAGAAGGTTGGAGATACAACTAAATTGTTTCTTTTGTAAAAAATTCATATTATCTTCTCAATTATCTTTCACTTCTTGTTCAGTTTATTTGCCAATTTACTATGATAGTCTGAAACCAGCACACCTAATTTGAAATCATGATATTTTAATATTTTGTTCTTTTCACTCAAACCACACACTTTTTATGCATGCAATTACAAAAAGCAAAAACAACAAGTAACAAAGTTCAACAAAGAAAAGTCATGTGTGGGCGAAATGAGTCCAGACAGCTGAGGCGTGTCCTGTCATACCCACCTCCAATTCACAAATACTGCACAATATTTCACACCTCCTCTGCACATTTACATACTTATATGCAAGTTTATAACTTTTGATGCGCTTGAAATGTATGTTTTACTTACTTGATTGCATGCCAAAAACAATTTTCATTCTAACATCCTGCCAGGTATCCGTGGCAAAACAATTTATAGGTGGGGATGGCGTGGTGTATATAAAAGGGCATTTGCTTATGGCTCACTGACCTCACGATTTCTATTGGAATGGGAAGCATATGAATGAAGCTTGGTAAACCATTCAACAGCCTGTCAAGCTCTTAATTTAAAAGTTTTAATTTAATTATTGAACTTTGCTTTAAGGTGTTTGTTGATTATAATAACCCAAATGGTGTGGAAGTACAGAAAGTGTAGAATAGTGCATTTGAGGTAAGAATATAAAAGGCAGAAATTTGTTAAATTTTCACGAAAAAAAAATAATAATACTGAATCATATACCACCAAAGCCTATGGACTTTTAATCGGCTTACGATTTACCAGCAAGAAATTACAGTAATCATCTCATCAGTGTGATAACACGCCTACTGGAAACACCAACCAGCGCAAATCAAATCCTACATTTCTACGCAACAGAATGAAGTGCTTCTCCTTTTCTTTGCTGCCTAAGTCTAATGACTTGTTGAAAAGAGCGCTGCTATGAAGACCACTAAGAGGACGAGCAAACGGTTGTTAGATTTATAGCTTCACTCCAACTCAATTCTGTTAGAAATATGAATGTCTCATATATATATTCAGCAGTCGAGACAATGGGTAACCACAAGTTCCTCACGGAACTAGAAAGTGCAGGATGGGATGATCTAGAAGGTTATACGTGATCCCATCAAATCGTTCCCGATATGGTCGGGCTGGTACTTTAATGGTTACTTACCGGAATGTACCTGATCTATAACCGCAAATAACACTCCCCAAAACCGTGTTTTGAACGTTTAAACAACAACAGTAGCGCCTCTAACTTCCACTATTTGACATGCTGATATGATTAGATGAGTACGATGTGTGATACCGGGGATAGATAGGTTTCAAAAAACCTTATACCTATCCTAGATAGTGGTGGCGCGCCGAAAATGAAATGGATGAAGAGGTAAAGGGAGAGCTGACTAATGACTGGTATAATTATTCTATTTGTGGGAATAGGCGTGCGTTGTGGAGAAGAGTGAGAAGGAAAGATAAGGAAATGTAGAGAGGAAGGTGAGATGGATTGATGGGAAGAGGTGAATAGAGAGGCAGAAATAGAAATAGAGTAAGAGGTAGTGACAAAGGCAGATGTAGAGGTAAAAGTAGAGTTAAAGGAAAAATGGTAAAGCGAGGGATATGGAGATTTATATGAATTGAAATATAACAGCGAAACTCTACCACTTATTTTAAAGTTATCGAAGCATCGCTTTAAGTTAAGAGTAAACTAAGAAAGAAAAAGAAAATAAAAAAAAACATACCTCCATGGAGATTTGAACACGGAGTAACCTCCAATTTAAATTGTTTTCTTCAAATTGGTGGGCTCGGTGTTTGCAGTTTTTATGGCGACTTCGGACAATTATTTTACGCCTCTAGTGGAACGCTTGAGGCGCCCGACAGGAGCGAACTGTATACACTTCCGACCAACTACTGACCAACTACTGTGGCGATCTAGCACACTCAGCCGCAGTACTAAACTTAAAATATTCAACAGCAACGTGAAGTCAGTGCTACTATACGGCTTTGAAACGTGGTAAGTGACGGAACTCATCAGCAGCAAACTACATGTGTTCGTAAAGAAATGCTTGCGCACAATAATGCGGCATATTGGCCCAACATTATTTCAAATCAAGATCTTTTAAGACTGACGAACACTGAGCTGATTCAAACAACCATAAAGAAGAGAAGAAAATGGCAATGGATCGGCCATATACTAAGAAAAAGCGAATCATGTATAGCAAAAAGGGCGCTTGACTGGAACCCACATGGAACTCGGCGGAGGCGACGACCTCGGACGAAACGGATTAGAACTGTTCACGCCGAATGTCGGTCGGAAGGGTCGTAGAGAGAGGTCGAGAGATTAGCCCATAACAGATCTCAGTGGGGGAACTCGTTTTTGCCCTATGCTCCTAAAGGAGCGATATCTGTTTTTGTAATTTACTTAACAGAAATGTCAAAGATAGGTATCAAGGGGGAAAAAAGCTGTCCCTTCTCGAAATTGCAAAACCTGCAAAGTTATATTTAAGTTGTAAGAAAAAATGTGCTACCGAATTTCATACATTTTATATGTTTTTTAAAAATAGCCAAGCGCATTCAATGTTGCTATTTTGAAGCAATAAATCTGGCACGTGAGAACTGCTGCTGGCATTCTGTGGACATTGTCTCCTGTCTGACCCATACTATGCATGATTTTTCGATTAAAACGCTATTATACTCGGACATATTGTTGCGGCTAAAAAAATAAGATAAGTTTTTGTTGGCAAACAAACAAATTACTTACTCTAGATAATAAATATTGACAACAGAACCAAATAGAGAAAATATTAAATAACCCGACATTGACAGGAGGCGAGAAACATGCACGAGCATACACGCAAATATAAAATGAAAACTTAAACAAATGGGGTGAAGAGACAATAACTGTTAGATGTAAATCACAATAGCGCACGTTTCGGTGTTACATTTCCAAGCTAACGAATACACATGTCTTAAAGTTAACAAGCTAACAATTTATGCGTAAATGTTGTAAACCAATGTTACGAAGTCAGGGAGTGGCGACTAAACACCTCAAGTAGGGTAACTAAAAGCTTATTTTGGGCTTATGTAACCCTTCACCAAAATTCATACTAATAGTAGAAAAGTCTAAAGTAAAGTAAAAAGTGCTTACGATTTCCACTACAGTATGTCGAGATCCTAGAAATAGACCCCACCGTATTAGGGGGTCAGAATATACCCGCGGTAGGTATGCCTGTCGTTAGAGGCGACTAAAATACCAGATTCAAGGGGCTGTGTAGCGCAACCCTTCAGGTTTCCAGCGCAATATATAGCTTCTCCAAACCCAATTGTCAACCTCACCTATCCGCGGCGAATCCTGTTTCACTAACAGACGAGGCTCTGGCGACCCCAAACTCCTCATGGAACTTGGGGATGGGAGGGAGGGATGGCCTGAAGGTTTAATGTGGCCATATAAATCGTTCCCGAGATGGTCGGCATATCACCTTAATGATGCTGTGTTACCGGAGCGTACCGGATCTGTATCCGGGAAAGGACCATCACATCGATAACACTCCCCAAAGCCTTCGGGGATCAACCTTATCGCTACAACAACAACCTTAGAAATAGAGAAACAGAGTTCTCTATACAATTTGACACACACCCGATACCATGTCCATAATTTTGCCACAAGATACCAACTTATTTAGTCGATACTTGTATCAAGACTTCTTTAGGGAAAAGATACAGAGTGTATCGTATCGAAAAATCTGTCTTAGTGAAGAAACTTTCAAGTCCGTTTCATACATATAACCGTTTAACCTAAAATGTATTAAGTTTTCGGTATCCTTGTTGTTCCATTTTTCTCGCCGGTTGGTGCCGCTGTAAAAGTTTGGTGCTTATTTCACTAAGTAGTACCCAGAAAGCATCGAAATAGGATCAAAGCATCAAAATACATACATACATAGGTACGTTTCCACAATCCCTTACGGGACAACACGCCTGATATAAAACTTCTTTACTTAATTGGCCCTTAACCGTTTAAACGGTTATGGCCGTCCAACAAAGCGCACCAGTCGCTTCTTCGCTCAGCCAACTGGCGCCAATTGGTCACACCAGGAGAGTTTAAATCGTTTCCACCTGGTCCTTCCAGCAAAGTGGGGGCCGCCCTCTTCCTCTGCTTCCATAGGTGGGTTCAGATACAAATACTTTCTTAGCCGGAGCCTCATCTTTCATTCGCAAACATGGCCTAGCCAGCGGAAACGCTGCGTTTAAATTGGCTGGACTATGTAGATGTCTGCGTAAAGCTCGTACAGCTCATCATTATTAAATCTTCTTCGGAACCCGCCGTCGCCAATGGGTACAGGTCCGTAAATCTTTCGAAGAATTTTTCCTTGAACAGTCCCGCAGCCACTTCATATGATGCTGTCATGGTCCATGCTTTTGCACCGGCACGTAGGTGATTTGTAGAGCATGATTTTCTTTTGCCGGGAGGGGACTTTACTTTTCAATTACCTACCTTGACCAAGTAGCGTCTGTTAGGAAGAGTGATTCTTCGCTGGATTTCAAAGCCGATGCAGTTGTTTTGTGTCAATGCTGGTACCCGAAAAAACTAAGACTTTTAATTTTTCGAAATTATGGCTGCCAACAGTGGCGTGGTTGCCAATACTTTGTTTTTAGTTTTATCCCCTTTCACCATCAAACCCATCTTTTCCGCTTCTTTTTCCAGTTGGGAGTAAGCAGAACTTTCGGCGCGTTTGTTCAGGCTGATGACATCATCACCACAGCCAGTCAGCTTACACACACCTTTAAAGAAGCCTGTATTATTTTCTCCAGCATCAATTTAAAAAATTCGCACGGTAGGGGGTAACCCTGTCTGAAACCTCGTTTAGTTTCGAACGGCTCGGCGAGGTCCTTTCCAATTCTGACTGAGCTGATGGTGTTGCTCAACGTCATTTTGCACAGCCGTAAAAGTTTTGCGGAGAGACCAAACCCTTTGTTCGCGGTTTTGGTTGGAACAAACTTTTACAGACAAGCTTTGTAGAATTTCTTACCGATAGTGTTCTTGTGTGTTAAGCTGATAATTCGCATTAGCCGGTCTACCCCAACAAATATTTTTCGCTTTATTTTAAATCTGTATTTAATTAGCGATATATGCTCATATTGCTTTATACAATGATGTTAATGATATTAGTGAAAAATTACAAAGTTTACAAACGGCGATGGTTAGGTTAGGTTGAAAGGGCGTGCGTGGGTGATACCCACACTTCCACTCGGAAACATTTTTGCCCATTGTGAGTGTCCTCAGTAAGTACCTACAGGTTGGCGGCAAATTTGTTTAGCCTCATTTTTCCTAGCTGTTCGCAACGAACCACTTGCTTTCCCTGATGAACCCAAGAAGAAGCGAAACGTCCACCTCCCCAACCTCTGCCAGGCTGTCGAAGAAGCGTGATCCCAGAAATCTGAGCCTTCTTCTTTGAAACGCCGGGCATCGGCAGAGAAAGTCGTTGATCGACTCCTCATCCTGACAGCTTCTGCAGAGGGAGCTTTGGTATTCGCCACCGTCGCAGGATTGGTGCGATAGCACAATGACCTGTGATGACACCCGTAAGTACCCTCACCGCAGATTTCTTCAGTTTGAGAAGTAAACTGGTGCCCTTCCTATCCAAGCATGGCCATAAGGACCTTGAGACTTCGCAGTCAACACTATTGGTCCATAGCAAGTCCGTTGCCCTGTTCTCATATTCGTCGATTCTCCCTAGGAGACAACTCAGCGGCGGTCGGACGGCTGCCCTCACTTATGTCTAAGTCGGAACCTTTCCTAGCCATCACATCCGCGAGTTCATTCCCTTTAATGCCGCTGTGCCCAGAGACCCAGCAAAAGGAGACATTGAGATGACTTATAGAAGCCAGAGAGGCTCTACACCTCCTCACGATGTCCGATTTTATCATGTTGGACTCTAATGCTCTTAAGGCGGCTTGGCTGTCAACAAAGATTGTTACGTCGGTGTTGGAGACCGCGCTATCTTGGAGCAGCTCTGCCGCTCTGTCTATGGCATAGACCTCGGCTTGGAATACACTGCATGCGTCAGGAAGTCGGAATGATTGGCTAAGCTGTAGATGTGTCAAGTACATCCCAGCTCCAGTTCCTTTTTCTATTTTCGAGTTGTCGGTGTATATTGTGATGCCCCTGCCGTTGTCTGGGCCTATTTCCAATTCCTCCCTTGAACGGCGATGGTTACTAGGACATGTGTCTGAATTTCACTTCTTCATCAGCTGGCTTCTCGGGAGCTAAGTATTGAACTCGAAATCTCCAACATTCATAGTTTATACTAGTGTAAAGGCAGATGCGTTTAATCACTCAGCCATATGAATGCCCCGCTGCTCCTTTTGCAATTGATCTCTAAGTATTGCGTTTTTTGTTGCTATACCTTTACTCACCATTCAGGTACATACTAATTCTATATGATTTTTAATCCTAATTATGTGGAATATGTCAGGCGCGCTTATGAGCTTAGGCACATTGGATTTCCGCTGTTCACTATTATATCAATATTATTATCTGTATTTAATTAGCGAGACATGCTCATATTGCTTTATACAATTGTTTTTGTTCTTGATATGACGTGACATTTTTGTGCTGCCCGGTTGCATACCAAATTGCGATTGCCATCATAACTCACTTGATTTTCTTTCTACCTTTTGCCATATGGTCATTAAAGAGAGTGGCAGTGGCATGTTGTATGTTTGTTGGCGTTTAAGTGATGATATTGGCAGTTGAAGGAAGACACATGCCAACAACACATAATACATAATCAATGTCTGTGTCTTTTTGTTTCAATATGCAGCTGCATTTAATATCACTTTCTTGTTTTGTTTGGTTTATTTATGAATACGTTAATTTAGTGTCTTCCATAGTAAGTGGTCTCATTATGGTTCATTTCCTTATATTGGCCTCTTTTGGTTGACGACCAATTTGTTCACATTAACAAAAGACGTTCCCATAACCGTTTCGGTTATTCCTTGCATTGTGGGGTGCCACTGTCATGGATTATGTATGAGGCCAGGAAGAGTTGCAGCAATGTCAGAAAGTGAAAGCAGCCAGCCATTCGTGCTAAAGATGCATTTTTTAGTTTTTTTTGTCAGTTAATTGATATTCATTTCAAAAACGAAATTCAATTAATACCAATATTATATACGACACATGCATTAATGATCTCAACAAGCTTCATTTTAAATCAATATGTTACACAGTTAAAGATTTTTTATCGTGAAACGGATGCAAAATAGATTTGAAACATTGGTGCAACACTTTTCACTTTTTTAGACCGGAAGTTGCCGTTTACCCATCAGGTAAATTCTTTGGCTCGGTTTCTTAGTTCGAGCTTAAGTTCATTAGTATTTAAACTCGGATCCCTTTTAGTGCGATGAGCAGTAAAATGTTATGTACTACCTTCATTATAGTCTGCATCAGAAGCATCATTGGTAATCCTACGAAGTTAGCCCTTTAGCACTACGGCTACAGTTTCTTATACTGTTTTCACACAGACGGGTTATTGAATAATAAAGGCAGTTTTCTACATTAAGACGCTTATTGAGCTCAATCTTCCCTACAAAATTCGAATCTATAATTATTTCATTAGTAGCTAATCGAATGCCTAATGAAGTCAAAAGCACAATGCTACTCTGTTGGCAGCGTTCCGCTTCCGTTTCCGCTTCTTAGTTTTTGGTGTGTTCAGTGCTTAAAAATGTCATTTGTCAAAGTAAATGTCATTGTCTACATGGCGGAACGATACAAGTTGGCCGCATCGAAGAGCTGATTATAACCTTTTTTATTTGATTTGATACATCAACTACCGGCGCAGTATGATTTTGACATTTGTCCATCGAATTTACAAGTACATGGAATTTTTTTATGTTTGTAGGTATGTCAGCATGCTGCCACCTTGTATCGTTCCGCCATGATTGTCTGTCATATAGCATTGTCATTTTATTCGCTTGACATTCATCCTTCATACTAATCGAGCAGTTACTTCTGTGTGAAAGCAAAAAATTTACGATTTCATTAGAAGGTGAAATGAGATCATTAAGTATCTGTGTGAAAACAGTATTAGACCTCCTGTACTCCGCTTTGGTGAATTCCCTTGAGGTGCGACTTCGTATATGAAAAATCGGGACTATAGGGTGGCTGAGGCAACGTTCATATGCCTTTTTTTGCCAAAATTTCTTGCACAACGGACAAGGAATGGGCCGGTGCATTATTGTGATGCCAGATCTAGCTATCCTTGGCGAGTTCGGGCCGCACACGAAAAGCACAGGAGGCCAGGAGCCTCCAAAACGTCAACATATAATTTTCCAGTTACTGTCTGGTCAGCGGGAACGTATTCACGAGGATGCCGTTAATATCGAGAAAAAGAAGAAAAGAAAAAAAAACATTCCCTTCAGATGTGACTTTGACATCCTTGCTTTCGCTGGCTGCTTCCACCCTTTTCTACTCACTGCGGAATTTGTGTACACGTGAAATCTACTTCAAGTTTCAACTCTAACTTAAAGGAAGATCCCCCTATTAGACAGATGATGACGAACGAATAAGTGTGGTCAGTTATAAAATTATAACTAAATTTTCGGAACTTAATGACGACACCCCTTAAACGTCCATAGCAGTAGAGTTTGATTGAGATCAACTTTAACAAAGCTTAAATTCGCAAAAACCCTTACCTAAATATCTCATAATCACTTCTATCACTGGCCGTACAGAAAGCTGCTCAAGGTTGATTGAATTTTTGCTAGGCGAACATTGATACAGCACGTGGTTCTAGTATTTGTTGTTGTTACTGTAGCGATAAACCTCGAAGGTTTTGGGCAGTGTTATCGATATTAATGGTCCTTTGGCAGACAGAGATCCGGTACGTTCCGGTAACAAGCACCATTAAGGTATAAGTCCGATCATCTCGGGAACGATCTAATATGACCGCATTGTACCTTCTAGGCCATCCCGCCCTCCACCCCCTAATTCCATGATAATATCATACCTCAGCTACTATCCGCAACGGAATGAAGGAAGCTACACCGTGTCCATTTAAAGTTCCTTTTGCTGTGAAAATTACAGCAATGGTGATCCCTTTCAAGTGCGTATAAAGCTCGCTTTCGTTTATGATGTGTGTTCGTCGTTCTGAGCCTATTGTGCTCGAGCAGAAATAATACTCCTTGTACTGCAAAGGCAAAACAACGAAATGTAATTTGAAAAGAGATGCCAGGAATATTAATTTCTATGTTCGCAAATAAGAAAGCGTTGTTATATCAAAGCATTCGCACTGGAGCTGATGAGCCGAGTGCCCGGGTAATTCAGGTAAAAGGTGAAGTTTATCTTATCATATATTGCGATCTGTTTCCGATTTATTCTCCTTCACGGTTTCGGTCTACAAGACGGCACCTGTTACTGTTTCTTTTCAGTAGGGACTTCTACACATTATTAACTTTTCCGAAACCATTACGTTTTCAAAATGGGTTGCCTTTTGAAGGCTGGCGACTTTTTAGAGCCGGTTATATTTTTAGTACCGCTTACTTTTATTTGGAGACAGGTGTGTTTTTATAAAATAGAGTACTTTCTTTCTTATCCGTACACTTTTCCAAAACCGCATACGTTTTCGGAACCGACGACTACTCATTGGGAAATTGGACCGAAAACAATTCTAACTGCTTGTATGAATTAAGCGGGGGTTGCCCTTATTGCTTTAAATGTATGAACACATTTATTTGAAGCAATTTGTAATTTATAATTTATTTAATAATTTGGGAAAAATTTAAACAACGTGACATCAGAACGAACAAGGCGACAGCTGTTTCGATTATACATTGTACATCTCTTCAAAACCTTTTCTCTCGGGAGTGGGATTGAACCGCACTCCTACGATGGTTGAAGTGTTACAAATTCTAACTGCTCTCAAAATGATCACAACTGTTTCCGAAATAAACCCGAAAATAGTTTCAAAATGATCCGAAACATAGTCCAGTCCCGACCTCAGTCCCGAATTTATCCGGGAATAGTATCAAGAAAACGAAACCAACTGCTAACCTATGATTGCTATCGACGACCAGAAGCTAAAAGTGAACAATGAACTTGAAAACCGAACTTTGCTAGAAATTTTAGTTTTATAAAAAACGAAAACAAAAAGTTAAGAAGTATTTTCATCATCATTCACTCTGTTTTTTGTGTCGAGTCAAAGTCGACTTACTAAGTTAACGATGAGTAAACAAATTGTTGACAAACGAGCGTCCTTAACCTTTTGACTGCCATTGTTGCCGGTACAACATAAACAAAACAAACTTTGTTGCTTTTTTGTGGCTTTTTATTTAATATATTTAAACTTTGTCTGTTAACCACAAAAGCAATTAAGCGTTGATTCAAATTTAATGTGCTAAATTTGTACGTGAGTAGCAAAATGATAAAAAGCGAACGATGTGCGTATGTTCATATAGCCAGGCATATCAACATAACTTGCATCTACAAGGGAGTAACTAAAAAGTCATGAATTTTGAAGTCCTTAATTAATTTCCTGTAGAATCAATAATAATAAGATTTCAGTACTCACCGAGTGGAGACTTGATAAGATCTCTGTAGAGATTGTCGATTATTAGAGTTATATGAACCTGTTTCTTTGCGTTTGCCTTTGTTTAGATTTTACTCATCTATATTAACGGAAAAATCTATTTAAACGCTTTTCGCTGTTAAACATCGAAATATGCGTGCACATTGGACATGAATATAAAAAATTAATGCGGTCATACTTTGACCGGATTCGACAGCTCATTTCACGGCAGCCCTACTCTCCATTTATTTACATGTAATGCGCAAATTAAAATTGTTTAAAACACTACAAACACAACCTTCAATTCAAAGTTTTTTACTTGTGTACTCATAAATATGTTTTTACCTTCAATACAAAGCGGAAATTCGTCAAAACCTGCCAAAATTGTCTAGTTTCAGAAAGAATTGAAAATATCAATGACCAAAGCTTACACCCACACGATTGCAAAAAAAAAGTCGAAGGATTACATTTTTTAGCATGGTTCGAAAAAAATATCACTAGTATAATCAACACATCGGGTTTATTGTTCTTGAATTTACCGAGATTCGGTAGAATTGATCGCATAATGATTAATTCAAGCGAGTTTGTTGTCAAGAGAGAAAAATTGCTTAGTCATTTCAGCAGAAGAAAAACTGTTGGTCTCAATCAATCTGAGTGTTCTGTTAAAAGAACTGATTTCATTGGTCATTTCAACAGCGAGCAACGGTCAATAGTGCAAATACATCAGCGAATTTTGTTCTTTTGGACATCGGCTGCAGGAATCTCTGTCATGTCTACAGCTTTCAGTTTGTTCCAATGTTCACTAAAATCTGTAGTTTTAAACAGTTTAATTTTATTCTTAGAGTGCCAGTAATAAATGTTAATTTAACGGAGCTATGGCCTACGTATGATTATAGATTTTTTTTCGTTGAAATGACTATTGAAACGTCGATTCGGAATTAAGTGCGAAGTTGATTCAGCAACTATTTGCGATTAATATAAATTTACGAAAATTTTAATATGTGTAAATACTAAATTCAGTTGTAATAAGTTAATGTGATCGTCGGGTCTGCTCGTTTCTGTGTCATTCAGAAATTAGTAGATCCTGCAGGCTGCAGAAAAAATGGCGGACCCGTCGGAAGTCCGTTATGGGGCCAAAACATTCCTTTAAGAATTGAG
>JARSSU010017426.1:0-16063 GCA_029619165.1 Eurosta solidaginis | reverse complement strand
ACATAATACAGCAGCAGAGAGATACTCACAAACGCATTTCATCATCAGCGAAGTAGTACTCACATATACACACGCATATGGTTACACACTACAAATGCACGCGCGTATGGCTGGTGACAGGTAGAGGATTCTAGAAGAGGAACGTCTAGACATTTGGGCAGAAAGTATAAACAGCAAAAGGCAGAGTATTCAGTAATCAGTTTGATTTAAGCACGCTATCAGTTGCGAAATGAAGTTAATTGTGAAGTGCTCTTAAAGTAGTCTAATAAAGCCCATTTTGCAATGCAGAATGTTGGAGTGTTTTATTCAACAGTTTAGCGATTCGAACGTTAGCAGAAGGTGTAAATAAGCGGATTTCACTAAATTCGTTCAATACGGTAATATTACGACTAAACAAAATTTTTAAGAAGTTTAGGCATCCAAATTTTTTAAATATTTTCGCTAAATTTTGACCTGGCTATGCAGTTAAAGAACAGTAAAATTCTGAGGCTTCCGATCACCCATCTCAGAACAGCTTAAAAATTGGTATCAAGTTTCGAATTTTCGCTAAGTTAGTGTTTTTCTATCAACACTTTTTTAAGTTTGGTAAATTGTTATTAATAGGGGGGATTTTGGATAAAACCCAAAGCAGTCATTATCACTTCCGTGGAAGTGCTGTATTGATGACACTAATACGAAGTTTTCTTGTGTGAATGTTTTAAGTACTAAATTGCGTTTCAGAATGAATAAACCATGCTCCGGACAATTATTTTTTTGTGGATGACGTTTCAGCTTTGTCCTTTTTACCGGCACTACGACGTTTGGTTTCTGTTCAATTTTTTTAAGTTCTCCCTTGTTGAATCTTTTATTTATCTTCGTATTCCGTTTTATTGTACCGATAAATATCACTTAATTTTTATGTTTTCATGCAGAAATTTAACTTTTTTTAAGTTATAGTCCCCGCTTTTAAATTTGTTTAACTGCCAACCCCCTAGTTGGGGTGTAATGCGTAGCCGTGCCTATTGGACGATTTGCAGCCAGGGGATATATTCGGCTGTATTTGAACGGAGCCTTCCAATACCGGGCCGCCTCGGGAAGTAATGATGGCCTACCACAGCAAGGGCGCTGTTGTGGCGGACGGTTTTTATCCCCATTTTCAACATTAGACCGCTGAGCCTTGTGGACAGGTGGTCGTACGACCAAGATGAACTCAAACACTTTAAGAGAGTGAGGATGCGAAGGAAAAGGCGATGACGTCCCAAGCCGGGGAAGAGTAAATCGCGATGACTCGGACGCGGATAGCGATGATAGTGTGCAGTCGTGCGCTCGGTAAAGGAGCGGCATACTAGCCCGGACAAAGAAAGGTTGGAACGGGAACACGAGATAGGGAGCTGGAGGGAACCCTCTCAAAATATCGGGCTGCATTAATAATTATGCAGCGCTTGGGCCCAGTGGGTTCACCCAACCAATGATGAGAGCAATCCCTTGGTATGGGCCCTTGAGACAGTGGAAGAATGTCGAAGACAATTCACAGACGAAAGCGCTTGCTGCGAACAACCCTCAATTTTCCAACCTCATCGAAGAGGAAGAAGCCCCTAGAGTCAAGAGGAAGCGATCGGCTGAACCTGATAAACCGAAACCAAACCTCAAAATCTGCAAAGCGGATCGAAAAGGGAAATACAAGTACTGGAAAGCCATGTACCTCAAAAGCTGTAACACAGGAAGAGGAAGGCAATAACGGCTTGAGAAGCAAAGGCACAAGTGTTAATAAGCTAAAGGGAGATAAAAATCAGACTCCAACTTACTCGATGATACTAAAGGAGCTAACGCTGAGTCTCCGGTTTTCACCGAGAAGAAGATGAGCGAAGTTGCGAAGCAGTCTCTGACTGTGGCATTAATAGATTGCAGCGTCCCCAATGGGCAGATGTCAACCGAAAGGTGGAGATCCGTAGAAGGTGAGCTGATCAGTATTACGATCAAATGATGCATGATGAACAAACAGACCAGCCTTCGAAACAGCTGGATGACACAATGGGGTTAAACATTGATGACTTGCACAAATAAGGCGACTTTATAATGGCTGCAGAGAGTTGTTCAGACCTTCAAAAACAGATTGCGCGCAAAGTTGAAGGTGGTAGATAGAGCACTTATCCCCATGATACCAAAGGCAAGGGTTTGGATCCCCCGATTGGTGAAGGCGCAGGACATGGTCCAGCATGCTGCAGCGGCGAACCCGAATATTCGAACAGGGGATTGGAGGATACTCCACGTATCCAGACCCGTGGAGGGGGGCCAGTACCACATCCTCCAAATTAATAAGTAATCGGAGATCTGTTGCACTCACAGCTTGGAAGATGTCCTGGGGCGCAGGTAGCATATTTTGCGACAATAACCCCAATACGTTAAAATCAGGGGAGGTAGAAAAAGACTCCATGACCACAAAGTAGCGTCAAATGATGGGGAAAAGGTGCAGTGGCAGAGGTGACGAGCAAATCAATGGAGCTGAAAACTTTAAGAAAACCAAAACATGTTAAAAGCAGGAGAGGTGGAAAAAGACCACGAGGGCTTGGAAGTAGCAGAAAAAGAAGAGGGTATAAACGTAGAGGCGGAGATGTTAGAAGTGGACAAACAGCTCAACTAGATAGTAAGTTGTCGTGGAAACTCATGTGGAAGAGAGAACAAAGGAAGCCTTCGCGGCATTCTATGCATGCAAAGGATGCTAGAATGAACGTAGGGCCTATCACCCAAACTCTCTCATTGGGTATTTGCGGCAATTTTCAAACCCATACTTTACTATGGGGCTCTTGTTTGGTGGACAGCCACACAAAAAAGTACGTATACTAAAAAACTTGAGAGGGTATGTAAAGTATCATTGTAGAGTATCATTGATCATGATTGGCATAACGGGAGCCTTAAAACTACCTCGACAGCAGCACTGCATGCCATTCTACACATTCCCGCCTACAGACCTAACGGCCAGAAACATCGTGTTAGCACAACGGTAAACGGCTTAAGGCCTCGGGGCAGCTTGAGTGCAGGCCTTATGGCCACAGAAGTATAGCGCCATCTTATATCGGGCAAAAGGAATATATGGTTCCGTGCTTGAGCTTCGGCCACAATTGAGCCGGAGGGTTGATGCCGGGGTGCAGAAATGGCAGAACATGCTATACACGTCTATACCAATGGCTCCAAATTAATGGAAGGGTTGGGTTTTGCTGTTTACTGTGTCGACCCAAAATAAGTAGATCCTACATGCTGCCAGATTACTGCAGCGTTTTTTCAAGCGGAAATTATAGCATTGAGAAAGCAACAGAAATTTGAAGCAAGCATGCTTAAGCTGCAGTCGCGTGATTTATATATTGACAGTCAGGCTGCGATTAGGCAATAATCACACACAGTACTTCATCAAGAAGTGTTCTGGAATGCAAAGATGCATTGGAAACACTTCGCTCAGGCCGGACAATACATCTTTACTGGGTTCCCGGTCATAAAGTGATAGAAGGTAACGAAGTCTTAATTGGAAAGGTCACGATTCTATACAATTTGTTGTGGCAGAGATTGTTGATGACGTCATATTGGGAGTGGACTCCTTAATTGACCATGACATCAGGATCGATATGCAGAGAAAGATTATGCGCTATAAGAACCAGGATATACCACTTAACTTCAGTTTGGAGAAAGTGTTCAGCAGTATGCGCGTGCTGGTGGAGGAGATTCAACAGAGACCACAAAATTCAAAGAAAGTAAATCGGGCAAAGGTTGATGGAATGAATGCGCCAAACAAATCAAAACCCAAGGTACCCGCGAGAAAAACACTGGCATTGACAAACCCTAATGGATGCACTAAAACAAACGACAGAATTTCCCCAGAAAGAATGCAAAGGTGGTTTCAAGCCAGGGCGCACTACTGTTGTGAAACGTCAGAACGTTACTGATTATGTGAAGCCAATCCGTCAAGCGCAAGCTCTGCGAAGTAGTTTATTGGCCAAACAATAGAGTGTGAGGGAACGGTCCAGGATAACGAGTAGTAGGATGAAACACAGGTACGACAAGAACAATAATTCGGAAGGTTTCTTGGAGGGAGATTTGGTACGGCTATACAACCCTCACCGGCGGAAAGCTGTTCCATCCAAATTTTGGTGCAGTTGGGAAAGCCCGTGCAGAGTTGTGAAGAGGATCAGTGATGTCATCTACCGCATACAAACAATTGGGAAACCACGAAATAGAAGGATGGTTCATTTGGAGATGCTAGCGGCGTTCAGATCAGGAAATTTGTCTGATCGGGACTATCAAACTTAGGTGGAGGGTAGTGTGACGAATATTAGCAACACTAAGGCATACTATCACCTCTAAGCCGATACTAGGCAGTTACTTGTACCTACATAAACAAATCAATCATTATGTCTACACATATGTACAAACAAGAAGCGGAGAGATATGCACAAACACATGCATATATCTGAGATGCTCACAAAAGTGTGCAATCATCGTTCGAAGTATCACTCACATATACACGCGCATATGAGAAGCTATAAACGTGCATCTGTAGTTTATAGCTGTGAGTTTATAGCTGGTGAACAAGTATTAAGTTCTAGAAGAAGAAACGCCTAGAAGTATGCGAACGCGACATCACAGAGTACAAAAGGAGTTAAAGCTGAGTAATTAGAATCAGTTTGATTTAAGCACGCTATTGGTTGCGTATAGACCCCTGCATGAATGCACAAAAATATGCCTATGAATACATTCACACAAATTTTGTACAAGCACTCATTCAATTCACTGGCATGAGAACTTATGGGTATGAGTACAAAAGGCTGTGAGTAGCAAAATATACAAGTACTTGCACGGTCTCGTCTCATGCAGCACAACTACAACCAATGACGTCAACGCATGTGTGTAGTACAACTTGTATATTCACTAGTACAACTTGTATATTCACTAGTACAACTTGTATATTCAGTATATTCTTGTATATTCAGTAGTACTACATGTATCGCAGGTGTACTTGTGTATACAACTACAGTTTGGTGAATTTTAAGGAATTATAAAAATGTACACTAGTTGCCCGTGTAAAACCCATTTATTATAACAAAATAAAGTGCATAAATGTGCCATTTTAGGATTTTATTTATTTTTCATATTAATGCGTTTTCTTATGTTAGATATTAATATCTCTTTAACTAAGTAGCTTTAACTTATACTATTTAAGCAAGCAAGTTTTTTTTTATATATGTTCTAAATATTTTTCATATTGATATGTAAAAACATAATTTTTTCAACACATGTCGGGTTAAACCCTAGGGAACTACGCTTATCTGAAAGTAATTGCTTGGCGCTTGAAAATACTCTTTCTGAAGGGGCACTACTAGCAGGAGTAGCAAATATTTTTCGGCTTAGCTGGAATGACAGAGGATATTTAAGTTTATTAAACTCCCACCACTTTAGAACGTCAAAATCGTTGTGCATGACCTCAGAAATATTTTCATATAGCATCAATTCTTCTTGTACTCGGTCAATACTACTAGGTATCTTTTGAGGCTGGAGAAATCCGGAAAATAGGCATTCTTTTTGTTTGAAAGAGAATTCTGCTGACAGTTTTCATTGTTTATCAAACTGTCTTCATTTATTAGCCTTTCAAGCAAAGTTTACAATGTTCTTTGACTTCATTTTTCTCAGCAGCAGTAAACTGGGAGAGATTGTTAGTGGGTGGGAACAGAAATAGAGCTATTTTATGAATCATTGTTAAATTACTAAGTAAAGTGTCCTTAAGCAATGTACGCAGCCGTAGCTTCAAATCTTGTATGCATTCTGACTCATCGTTGGTTGATTCACAATGCCGCATTAAGTAGTAAACATGTACTATTACTAAATGTAAGGTTGGATAGCTATCGCCTTCCAAATCTTTTTGATGTTTCCTCAAATTTAGCCAGCACTTTAAGGGTATCTGTTATGGCATTTAAGCTTATTCCACTAATACATCTCAGTTGACGATTTTCCTCCAAAATATTTCCAACGTCAACCCAGTTATTTTTGAGAGACTGTAGCATGTAGTAAACTGTGTTCCATCTTGTCGGAGAAATGCTTTTAAGGGTTGTTGTCAATTGTGCATTGGCTCCAGATTTCTTGAAATACCTGACGACATGTGACATTTTTCTTTCATTTCGCTAATATCGGCTGACTCGTTAAGAGATTTTTCCACGATGTTGTGCAATAAATGGGTAATACAAAATATGTGGTTGTGATGTTGGAAAGCGGCTTTCATGTTAGTTCCTCTATCCGTAACAATAATGGCTTTATCCAAGGAGCAATCAAATTCGTCCAAAGCTTCCGTCACTTTTTGCAGAATTCTTTGATCTATTGTGAAAAAGTTCGTGAAAAAACAATCAGGGTATTCAGCAGGATATTGAAATAGGCAATTCTTACTGGTACAGGGCTCGGAGTCCATGGACTTAAAAGCAAGCAGTTTTGTGACTAATTTTGCATTTGTAATAAAGTGCACCGTTAGTGATAAGTAGGAATGCTTTGAAACAGTGTCTGTCCATATATCCGAAGTGAGTCCAAGAAATCCGCCACTTAGTTCCTTTAGTTCTTTTCTCATTTCATCGTAGGAAATTTTGTAGAGCTTGTCTATGTTTCTGGATACAGTGGTAGGGTGTGGTAGCAATTTTTCAACGTCTACATTTGGACCATACTTGGCTCCTATTGACAATATTAGCTCTATGTATTCCTGCAGGCCTTCATCCTCGACAATTTGAAACGATCGGCAATTTTTTACAACCCATCCTGTAACAGATCGGACAACGTCCTTTCTTGTTTCGTCATCAACATCTATTCGGCGCCTATTGTCAACTCGATCTGTAAAAGTTTTGTAACACTAGTGTTTGACTAAATTCGATGTGATCTTTGTAAAGGTTAAAACGCTACTGCAGTCTTTGCAAGCTACTACTTTGTCCAAAAAGCTGCCGCCAATATTTGCTTTGCCGAAAATATTCCAAACTTTGCTCTTTCCGGCAGTTAAAATGATTTTATCGTCTCCCTTGACTATTTTTTCTTTTATTTCGGCAAATTGGCGATTTTTTACGGACATCGGTGAATTGGCTGATGTTAATTGGTCCATAATATATGTATATATTTGTGCACTGGCGGCCACCGTGGTGTGATGGTAGCGTGCTCCGCCTACCACGCCGTATGCCCTGGGTTCACACCCCGGGCAAAGCAACATCAAAATTTTAGAAATAAGGTTTTTCAATTAGAAGACAATTTTTCTAAGCGGGGTCGCCCCTCGGCAGTGTTTGGCAAGCGCTCCGAGTGTATTTCTGCCATGAAAAGCTCTCAGTGAAAACTCATCTGCCTTGCAGATGCCGTTCGGAGTCGGCATAAAACATGTAGGTCCAGTCCGGCCAATTTGTAGAGAAAATAAAGAGGAGCACGACGCAAATTGGAAGAGAAGCTCGGTCTTAGATCTCTTCGGAGGTTATCGCGCCTTACATTTATTTTTTTTAATTTTTTTAAATATTAAAAGGCTTCAGAAAAAGTATTGTGGTTTAGTTGGTGAAACTTCAATGTAGTTATCCATTGGTATGATCTTTCTTCAGTTAATTTCTCTATTTATATAGTTCTATTCCGCGTTTTTTTTTCAAAGCGTATGTACATGTATTCTATATATACTGAAGTGCGTTTAATTATATAAATAGTTAAAGAAACAGATAATGAAATTTTTCTACAATGCAATATGTATACACATAAATATATCCTAACCCATTTTTAAGGCCATAATCGATGGCCTTCAGGCAGGCAAATGTCTATCATCATACAAGTGTATGTATGGTGATTAGCGATGCACAACATACATGTTCCAGGATCGTTAATTATGGGAAAGCCCCACATAAATTGAGAATGCCTACCATTGTTTTGTATCGCGGATTTTCATTGTCTAATGAAAATAGTTTTATGTATATATGCATGTGCATTAATTTTAGGGAAATAACGTTTTACCAACTAATCAATGACTTTCAGCCTAGAATAATTCTATACATACATCATACAAGTTGATGGTGATTAGGGATAACGGCGCAATATATATTTTGAAGTTTTGTTAATTTTTGAAATTTTTGTATGAAAGGCGGGAAACATTGCAAATTTCTCCAGCATGGCTGATTTGTAAACGTTTATTAGCTCTTAAGAAAAGATATTTAGTATTTTTCTTTCTTATTACAAAATTTTGTATTCGCCACTTAAAAATACCCATATTTTTTGTTACGTTTTTCATAGTTTCAACGCAAACATTTAACTTTTCATAAATGCACACATCGTTTTAGAACGAAAACAAGTATATAGGTACCTAGTACTCATAGTATATTCATTGGTACAACTTGTACAACGTTTATCTCATTGTGCTTCTCGATGAGACATGTGTATGTATGAATTTCTTTGGTAATGATATGAATGCGCGCATGTACAACGCAGACAAAATGCGGGTACATACAACTTCTCTTTGCATACCATCACTCATACAATACAAACTCATTGGCGTGAAGTACAATGGATACTGAGACAGTATCAGTATGTCTCATTGTACATTCACGTGTGAATGCATTCATGCAGGACTCTAGTTGCGAAGTATAAGTGTTATTGCACATTCAAAGTAGTCTAATAAAGACCATTTTGCATTATTGAATATTAGAGTTATTTATTCAACAATTTAGCGATTCGGACGTTAGCAGAAGGTTGGAAATTAGCGGAGTTTCACTAAATTCGTTACAATTGGTGTCAGAAGAGGAATTATTGAATAAATTCCGAAGATTGCGAATGCAACTTGGACATGGCAAAGTGGAGTGAATTGAAAATCCAGCAACTGAAGAAGGAGTTGGAGAGCCGTGGATTGAATACAACCGACAATAAACTCGAACTTCAGGCATGACTACGAGAGGTAATGGAAGCAGAGGGAATTAAAGTGGAAGAGTATGTGTTTCATCTTGATGGCGACGAGACAACAACAAAAATTGAAGAGAAAAACGAAACATCGCAGACAATTACGAGCACAGACTTGAACACGATTTTGGCTGCAATATCTGAACAAACATCGACAGTAAGATCCAAGATGGAAGCACAGGAGGCACGCATTTCAGAAATGTCGTCGCAAATGTCATCTCAACTGGAAGATCTGAAGACAAGTATAGCACCCAACTGGAATCGCAGGAGAACCAAATAGCATCCAGATTGAAGCACAGGAGGCACATATATCCGAAATGTCGGAAAAATTTCAGCACAGGTATCATCGCAGATCTCTGCACAACTGGAAGCCCATATGGACGAAAAAATAATGTAGTTTGAGAACAAAATTGAGGCCGGGGAGATGCTTCAAAAGGTCGTATACAGGAGCAGCAACTAAATCGCCCAGTTGTTTCACCAAGCAACACGAAGGTAAAAACTCCATTTTTGACGCTCTGTTCCTTTCCAGGTGTATAAGATTCAGTTTTAGAAGACCGCAGCAGTGAACAAACTGGAGTGCTGAAGATAAAAATGCTGCACTATTCGTGGCATTGAAAGGATCTGCTGCTGAAATCCTAAAGACTATTCCCGAGGGAGAGCGGAACAACTACGAAACATTGATGAGCGCTCCAGAGAGACGATACGGAAGCGAACATAGAAAGCAGATATACCAAACAGAGTTGCAAAACCGCTACCAAAAAGCTAATGAGACTATGCAGGAGTTTGCGTCGGATGTTGGAAGATTGGCCCATCTCGCAAATTCGGACGCACCCGTGGAATACACCGAGAGGAGGCACGTATTTCAGAAATGTCGTCGCAAATGTCATCTCAACTGGAAGATCTGAAAACAAGTATAGCACCCAACTGGAATCGCAGGAGAACTAAATAGCATCCAGGATGAAGCACAGGAGGCACGTATATCCGAAATTTCGGAACAAATTTCAGCACAGGTATCATCGCAGATCTCTGCACAACTGGAAGCCGTATGGACTAAAAAATAATGCAGTTTGAGAACAAATCGAAGCTGAGGTAGATGCTTTAAAAGGTCGTATATAGGAGCTGCAACTAAATCGCCCCAGTTGTTCACCAAACAATACGAAGGTAAAAACTCCATCTTTGACGGCTCTGTTCCTTTCCAGGTGTTTAAGATTCAGTTTTAGAAGACCGCAGCAGTGAACAACTGGAGTGCTGAAGATAAAAATGCTGCACTATTCGTGGCATTGAAAGGATCTGCTGCTGAAATCCTAAAGACTATTCCCGAGGGAGAGCAGAACAACCACGACACATTGATGAGTGCTCCAGAGAGGCGATACGGAAGGGAACACAGAAAGCAGATATACCACATAGAGTTGCAAAACCGCAACCAAAAAGCTAATGAGACTATGCAGGGGTTTGCGTCGGATGTTGGAAGATTGGCCCATCTCGCAAATTCGGACGCACCCGTGGAATACACCGAGAGGGAAAAAATCCAGAGTTTTATAAATGGCATACGGGACGTGGAACCGAAGCGAGCTACATACGCAAATCCAATGCTGACATTTGCTGAGTGGGTAGAAAACAATTTACAAGCTTTAAAGGGAACGCAACAGAAGAATAATGATGCAATCAAATGCTTTAAGTGTGGAAAGCCAGGACATATTGCACGTCATTGTAGCACCCGTCCTGGTAGTTCCAACTGGCTGGTCGTATACCCAAAGCTGGAGGAGATACGCAAGAGCGAGTCAGATGTAAAGATCGAGAACTTGCCACAGGTATTGAATGTCCTTGATATCTTTCTCGCAAATTGGAAGAAAATCGGGCAGCCTTACCGTCAAAGGAAATGTGGATGGCAAGGAGCATGTACTGACTGTAGATACAGGCGCATCTCATTCCTTAATCCGATCTGATTCGGTCAACAGGAGAGTAAAGCCATTACTGGAGCAAGGTTGCGTACGGTCACTGGCGAGTGAACCCAAGTCCAAGGAGAAGTGTTGTGTGAAGTCTTAATTGGGGAGATCATGGTTCTACACAAATTCGTTGCGGCAGAGATCGTGATGGAGTCATATGGGAGTGGATTCTTAGTAGACTATGACATCAGGATCGATATGCAGAGAAGGAGTATAGAACAAGAATGTGCCACAAGAGTTCAGCAGTAAGCGAGTGCTGGTGAAAGAGATTCGACAAAAACCACAAAAGTCAAAGGCAGCAGATCGGGCAAGGGTTGATGGAACGAATGGGCCAAACAAATCAAAACGAAGGTACCTGCGAGAAAAAGCACTGGCATTGACAAACCCATAAGGGACGCACTTAAACGAACGAAAGAATTTTCCAGAAAGAATGCATGGGTGTTTTCAAGCCAGCTCGCACTACTGTTGTGAAACGTCATCACGATACTGATTATGCAAAGCTAATCCGTCAAGATCAAGCCCTGCGAAGTAGTTAATTGGCCAAACAACAGAGTGTGAGTGAACGGTCCAGGATAATGAGAAGTAGGATAAAACCTAGGTATGACAAGAAAAATAATTCGGAAGATTTCTTGGAGGGAGATTTGATAGTGCTATACAACCCTCACCGGCGGAAAGGTGTTCCATCCAAATTTTGGTACATTTGGGAAGGCCAGTACAAAGTCATGAAGAGGTTCAGTGATACCGTTCTACCGCATAAAAAACCATTGGGAAACCAGAAAATAGAAGGGTGTTTCATTTGGAGAGGCTAGCAGCGGTAGATCGATTGATTGTTTGATCGAGACGATCAGACTTAGGTGGAGGGCAGTAATCAGGGGAGGTAGAAAAAGACCGCCATGACCACAAAGTAGCGCCAAATGATGGGGAAAGGTGCAGTGGCAGAGGTGCACGAGCAAATCAATGGAGCCTGAAAACTTTCAAGACAAAACCAAAACATGCTAAACAGCAGGAGAGGTGGAAACAAGACCACGAGGGCTTGAAGTAGCGAGAAACAATAAGCAGGGTATAAACGTAGAGGCGGAGATGTTAGAAGTGGACAAACAGCTCAACTAGATAGTAAGTGTCGTGGAAACTCCATGTGGAAGAGAGAGCAAAGGAAGCCTTCGCGGCATTCTATGCATGATCAAAAGGATGCTAGAATGAACGTAGGGCCCTATCACCCAAACTCTCTCATTGGGTATTTGCGGCAATTTCAAACCCATACTTTACTATGGGCTCTTGTTGGTGGACAGCCACACAAAAAAGTACGTATACTAAAAAACTTGTGAGGTATGTAGAGTATCATTGTAGAGTATCATTGATCATGATTGGCATAAAGGGAGCCTTAAAAACTACCTCGACAGCAGCCACTGCATGCCATTCTACACATTCCCGCCTACAGACCTAACGGCCAGAAACATCGTGTTAGCACAACGGTAAAACGGCTTAAGGCCTCGGGCAGCTTGAGTGTAGGCCGTATGGCCACAGAAGTTGATAGCGGCCATCTTATATCGGGCGCAAAAGGAATATATGGTCCGTGCTTGAGCTTACGGCCACAATTGAGCCGAAGGGTTGATGCCGGGGGTGCAGCAATGGCAGAACATGCTATACACGTCGTATACCAAGGCTCAAATTAATGGAAAGGTTGGGTTGCTGTTACTCTGTCGACCCAAAAATAAGTAGATCTACATGCTGCCAGATTACTCGCAGCGTTTTTTCAAGCGGAAATTATTATAGCATGAAGAAAGCAACAGAAATTTGAAGCAAGCATGCTTAAGCTGCAGTCGCGTGATTTATATATTGGACAGGTCAGGCTGCGATTAGAGCAATAATCAACACAGAGTACTCATCAAGAAGTGTTCTGGAATGCAAAGAAGCATTGGAAACACTTCGCTCAGGCCGGACCATACATCTTTACTGGGTTCCCGGTCATAAAGTGATAGAAGGTAACGAAGTCTTAATTGGAAAGGTCACGATTTATACAAATTTGTTGTGGCAGAGATGTTGATGACGTCATATTGGGAGTGGACTCCTAATTGACCATGACATCAGGATCGATATGCAGAGAAAGATTATGCGCTATAAGAACCAGGATTATACCACTTAACTTCAGTTTGGAGAAAGTGTTCAGCAGTATGCGCGTGCTGGTGGAGGAGATCAACAGAGACCACAAAAGTCAAAGAAGTAATCGGCAAAGGTTGATGGAATGAATGCGCCAAACAAATCAAAAACCCAAGGTAACCGCTGAGACAAAAACACATGGCATTGACAAACCCTAGATGGATGCACTAAACAAACGATCAGAATTCCAGAAGAATGCAAAGGTGTCAAGCAGGGCGCACTACTGTTGTGAAACGCTCAGAACGTTACTGATTATGTGCAGCCAATCCTGTCAAGCGCGAAGCTCTGGGATAGTAGTTATGGCAACAATAGAGTGTGAGGGAACGGTCCCAGGATAACGAGTAGTAGGATGAAACACAGGCTCCGGCAAGAACAAGTAATCGGAAGGTTTCTTGGAGTGGAGATATGGATACGGCTATACAACCTCACCGGCGGAAAGCTGTCCATCCATAATTTGGTGCAGTTGGGATAAGCCCGTGCAGAGTTGTGAAGAGGATCAGTGATGTCATCTTACGCATACAAACACTTGGCGCAGCTAGCGCGTTCAGTAATCAGGACATTATCGTCATGATCGGGACTATCAAACTTGGGGAGGGTATAGTGTGACGAATATAGCCAAACACTAAGTCATACTATCCACCTCCCCCCCTAAGCGATACTAAGCAATTACTAACGACATCAACAAATCCAAAAATTATGTTACACACTATGTACAAACAGAAGCGGAGAGATATGCACAAAAACATGCCATATCTGAGATGCTCACAAAAGTTAGCAATAATCGTTAGAAGTATCACTAACATATACACGCGGCATTAGAGAAGATATAAACGTGCATCCGTATTATAGTGGTAAACAAGTATAAATTCTAGAAGAAGAAAACGCCTAGAAGTATGCGAACGAGGACATCACAAAGTACAAAAGGAGTAAGCTGAAGTAATAAGAATCAGTTGATTTAAGCACTCTAGTGGTTTGCGTTATAGAACCCCGCATGAATGCACAAAAATATGCCTATGAATACATCACACAAAATTTGTACAAGCACTCATTCAATTCCACTGGCATGAGAAATTAGGGTATGAGACAAAAGCATGTGATTAGCAAAATATACAAGTACTTGCACGTTCCGTCTCATGCAGCACACTACAACAATGACCGTCAAAACGCATGTGTGTATATTGTATATCACTAGTACAACATTGTATATTCACTAGTACAACTTGATATTCACTAACAACCTGTATATTCACCAATTCAGTACTACCAGTATCGCAGGTATACTTGTTAACAACTACAGTTGGAAATTTAAGGAATTAAAAAATGTACACTAGTTGCGTTTAAAAACCAATTAATAAAACAAAATAAAGGCATAAATGTGCATTTAGGATTTTATTAATTTTTAAATTAATGCGTTTCTTATGTTAGAATAAATATCTTTAACTAAGTAAGCTTTACTTATACTATTTAAGCAATCAAGTTTTTTTTTTTAATATATGTTCTAATATTTATATTGATATGTACAAAAACATAAATTTTTCAACACATGTCGGGTAAACCCTAGGAAACTACGCTTATCTGAAAGTAATGCTTGGCGCTTGAAAATAATCTTCTGAAAGGGGCAATACTGCAGGAGTAGCAAAATATTTTGCGGCTAAAGCTGGAATGACAGATGAATTTAAGCTTTATTAAAACTCCCACCACTATAGAACAAGTGCCAAAAAACGTTGTGCATGACATCTCAGAAATATTTCAATAGAGCATCAATCTTCCTGTACTCGGTCAATACTACTAGGTATCTTTTGAGGCTGGAGAAATCGGAAAAGAAAATAGGCATATCTTTGGTATCTGAAAGAGACTTCGCCGACAGTTTCGCATTGTTTATCAAACTGTCTTCATTATTAGCATGTCAAGCAAGTTACAATGCTTCTTTGACTCATTTTTCTCAGCAGCAGTAAACTGGAGAGATTGTTAGTGGGTGGGAAATCAGAAATAGAGCTATTATGAAGCATTGATTAAATTACTAAGTAAGTGTCATAAGCAATGTACGCAGCCGTAGCTTCAATCTTGTGTGCATTCTGACTCATACGTTGCGTAATTCACAATGCGCATAAGTAGTCAAGCAGTACCAATACTAAATGTAAGGTTGGATAGCTACGCCTTCCAAATCTTTTGATGTTTCCTCAAATTTAGCCAAGCACTTTAAGGGTATCTGTATGGCATAAGCTATTCCACTAAACATCCATTGACGATTTTCCTCCAAAATATTTCCAACGTCAACCCAGTATTTTGAGGATGTAGCATGTAGTAAACTGTGTTCCAATCTTGTCGGAGAATGCTTTAAGGGTTGTTGTCAATTGGACATTGGCTCCAGTTTCTTGAAATACCGACGACATGTGACTTTTTCTTTCATTTCGCTAATATCGGCTGACTCGTTAAGAGATTTTTCCACGATGTTGGGCAATAAATGGGTAATACAAAATATTAGTTGTGATGTTGGAAAGCGGCTTCATGTTAGTTCCTCTATCCGTAACAATAATGCTTTATCAAAGAGCAATAAATTCGTCCAAAGCTTCCGTCACTTTGGCAGAATTCTTTAATCTATGTGAAAAGTTCGTGAAAAAAACATCGGGTACTTCAGCAGGATATTGAAAATAGGCAATTCATACTGGTACAGGGCTCCGGAGTCCATGGCCTAAAGCAGCAGTTTGGACTATTTTGCATTGTTAAAAGTGCACCGTTAGTGATAAGTAGGAAGCTTTGAAAACAGTGTCCGTCATAAATCCCCGAAGTGACGTCCAAAGAAATCCGCCACTAGTTCCTTTATTCTGTCAATTTCACCGTAGGAAATTTCTTGAGATTGTCTTGTTATACATACATGCTAGGGTTGGTAGCAAATTTCAACGTCTACATTGGACCATACTTGGTCCCTATTGAAAATATTAGCTTATGTATTCATGCAGTCTTCACCTCGACAATTGAAACGATCGGGGCAACTTCTTACAACCCATAACGTAACATTCAGACAACGTCCTTTTATTGTTCTCGTATCA
>JARSSU010017425.1:0-32972 GCA_029619165.1 Eurosta solidaginis | reverse complement strand
TTTTTTTATACACGCGTATACGTTTACGTTTGCGCGTGAAAAAAACGCCTATCTTCGCTTAGATAATGCTTAGGAGACCCATCTACGGCAGTGGTTAAATAACTAGCTAAAGCCACAGGGTGTAACGAAAAGCGGAGACACAACCCTCTGATGGCCATAGGGTCTAACATATAGCTAAATCAGTTGCGATGATTGTGGACACACATAGAATACATAGAATAGTATAGAGGGTGAAACAAAACACATTTCAGTTACATCTGAGTATAATACGTATAGAAATTTAGTAGTACACATTTTATGCGCAGCAATTTCAGAGGTGTATTTAAAGTTTGACGCTTAGCAGTCCATATAAAGTTTAAGCGTAAAAAAAACACGGCTAGTATTCACCAAGCATATGCGTAATGTCTTGTCCTTTAAAGCGCTTTTCAAAAATTTTTACTTGGTGCGAATAAGCCACAAACGTAAAAAAGTTATTTCGAGTCGGGCACTGCATTTTTTCTCAGATGAAATTATAGAAATACGTTTTCGCACAACAGACTTAAAACAATTGTCAAAGTATACGTCTCCTGTAGCGCAGCTGATCGAACAAACACACAAACGGCACAGAGTGTGTTGTATCAAACAATAATTAAACGAATTTAAATGATGCAATATTGATTGTGCAATTCAATTATTCATCTGTCATACCAGTTGTAAGTGTTGTAAAAGTCATAAACAGTTTAGTGATAGAAAGTTACTATTGATAAACTACAATATATATGGAACCACTTTAGTAGTTTAAGAAATTTGGAGTCTCTTCAAGTTATGCCGAGAAAAGTGAAAAAAAAATTAAAAAACAAAGTTCAGGAATTGATAAAAATCAATTTTTTTTAATTTGACGTGACACAGACATTTCCAGGAGACTGCCTGCAAAAATTCAGCTCGATTGGGTCACGGAGAAAGGGTTAAAAATCGATCCAAGATCTTTCACACAGGTGGACAGACGGGCACTACGAGCTTTATGCTTTATACATAAAAAAAAATTCTGACGTGTACATGAAATTCGCTGATACACGTGTATTTTTATTTTTGCTCCCCTCTCCGAAAAAGTATATTTGGTCATAGGACAGAAGTGTAAACGCGGTGTATTGAGTGGTCTTCGTGCAATTGAGTGATGATTATTGCCATAATGTATGACTTTTAAAATATTTAATATTAATTAATGTTACACAAAATTAGTTTATAAGTTTTTTTTAATTGCACGACTAATATAATTATTTGTCTATATCACCCCCTGATTTCGAAAATCAAGGCTATTTTAATTCTATGATAACGTTTTTGAGATATTTACGAGTACCGGTTTTTTCAAAAAAAATAAAATTGGGTCCACTTAATGATATATATCTCAGAATGAATTGAATTAAAACGGTTTTAAGTTTTAAAAGGTAATAAAATTTGCTATAAACTGTGCATACAACACTTTGGCTAGGCCAGCAGAATTCAAAGATAACAAACAACAACTAAGAAGGCTAAGTTCGGGTGTACCGAACATTACATACTCAGTTGAGAGCTATGGAGACAAAATAAGGAAAATCACCATGTAGGAAAATGAACCTAGGGTAACCCTGGAATGTGGTTGTATGACATGTTTATCAAATGGAAGGTATTAAATAGTATTTTAAGAGAGAGTAGGCCATAGTTCTATGATGGACGCAATTTAGGGATATCGCCATAAAGGTGGACCAGGGCTGACTGCTAGAATGTGTTTGTACGATATGGTATCAAATGAAAGGTGTTACTGAGCATTTTAAGAGGGAGTGGGCATTAGTTCTATAGGTGGACGCCTTTTCGAGATATCGCCATTAGGGTGGGCCAGGGGTGACTCTAGAATGTTTGTACGATATGGGTATCAAACGAAAAGTGTTACTGAGCATTTAAGATGGATGGCATTAGGTCTATAGGTGGACGCCTTTTCGAAATGTCCCATTAGGGTGGGCCAGGGGTGACTCTAGAATGTGTTTGTATGATATGGGTATCAATGAAAGATGGTAATGAGTATTTTAAAAGGGAGTAGCTAATTCATAGGTGGACGCCTTTTCGAGATATCGCCATAAAGGTGGACCAGGGTGACTCTAGAATGTTTGTACGATATGGGTATCAAACGAAAGGTGTACTGAGCATTTTAAAAGGGAGTGGCATGAGGTCTATAGGTGGACGCCTTTTCGAGATATCGTCATTAGGGTGGGCCAGGGGTGACTCTAGAATGTGTTTGTACGATATGGGTATCAAACGAAAGGTGTTACTGAGCATTTTAAGAGGGAGTGGGCATTAGGTCTATAGGTGAACGCCTTTTCGAGATATCGCCATAGAATGGGCCAGGGGTGACTCTAGAATGTTTGTACGATATGGGTATCAAACGAAAGGTGTTACTGAGCATTTTAATAGGGAGTGGGCATTAGGTCTATAGGTGGACGCCTTTTCGAGATATCGCCATTAGGGTGGGCCAGGGTGACTCTAGAATGTGTTTGTACGATATGGGTATCAAATGAAAGGTGGTAATGAGTATTTTAAAAGGAGTAATCATAGTTCTATAGGTGGACGCCTTTCGAGATATCGCCATAAAGGTGGACCAAGGGTGACTCTAGAATGTTTGTACGATATGGGTATCAAACGAAAGGTGTTACTGAGCATTTTAAGAGGGAGTGGGCATTAGGTCTATAGGTGGACGCCTTTTCGAGATATCGCCATTAAGGTGGCAGGGGTGACGCTAGAATGTGTTTGTACGATATGGATATCAAATTAAAGGTATTAATGAGGGTTTTAAAAGCGAGTGGCCCTTAGATGTATATGTGAAGGCGTTCTCGCGATATCGACCAAATGTGGACAGGTGATCCAGAAATCATCTGTCGGGTACTGATAATTATTTATATATGCAATACCATCACAGTATTCCTGCCAAGATTCCAAGGGCTGTTGATTTCGCCTTGTAGAACTTTTTCATTTTCTCTACTTAATATGGTAGGTGTCACACCCATTTTACAAAGTTTTTTCCAAAGTTATATTTTGCGTCAATAAACCAATCCAGTACCATGTTTCATCCCTTTTTTCGTATTTGGTATAGAATTATGGCATTTTTTTCATTTTTCGTAATTTTCGATATCGATAAAGTGGGCGTGGTTACGGTCGGATTCGGCCATTTTTTATACCAAGATAAAGTGAGTCAGATAAGTACGTGGCTAAGTTTAGTAAAGATATATCGGTTTTTTGCTCAAGTTATTGTGTTAACGGTCGAGCGGAAGGACAGTCGGTGGACTGTGTTTAAAAACTGGGCGTGGCTTCCCCCGATTCGTCTATGCCCCTACCAAATGTTGAGAAGGATTGGGTAATTTGTGTTCGACTTATGGCATTAAAAGTATTCTAGACAAACTAAATGAAAATGGGCGGAGCCACTCCATTTTCAATTTTCTTTTATTTTTGTATTTGTTCTATCATACTGGAGTTGAATTTTGACTTAATTTACTTATATACAGAAAGATATTAAATTTTTTGTTAAAATTGAATTTAAAAAATTTTTTTTAAAAAGTGGGCGTGTTCTTCATTCATTTTGCAAATTTTTATTTAGGCCCATATATAGTAATAGTAGTAACGTTCCTGCCAAATTACAGCTTGCAAAACTTTTAATTACCTTCTCGTAAAGTGGGCGGTGCCACGCCCATTGTCCAAAATCTTACTAATTTTCTATTCTGCGTCATAACGTCAACCCATCTACCAAGTTTCATCGCTTTAGCCGCCTTTGGCAATGAATTATCGCATTTTTTCGGTTTTTGGAAATTTTCGATATCGAAAAGTGGGCGTGGTTATAGTCCGATATCGTTCATTTTAAATAGCGATCTGAGATGAGTGCGCAGGAATCTACATACCAAATTTCATCAAGATATCTCAAAATTTACTCAGTTATCGTGTTAACGGACAAACGGACGGACGGACGGACATGGCTCAATCAAATTTTTTTCGATACTGATGATTTTGATATATGGAAGTCTATATCTATCTCGATTCCTTTATACCTGTACAACCACCCGTTATCCAATCAAAGTTAATATACTATGTGAGCTCTGCTCAACTGGAGTATAATAAGTACGGATGTGTAAACGGATTGTAAAAAATATACAAAAATTTGTACTTTGGCGAGGAAGGATCTCGAAAAGTTTACATTTTTTTGCAGATTCATTTTTCTCTCTCAAGCTCTGTTTTATTGCGAAAAAATAAGCTTCCATTCAACAAAATCGATGGACTAATACAAAACATATACGTACCAGTAGGGTACTTAAGTATTAAATGGATATTTACTTGATATGCTTATAACTTTTGTATAATCCATAGATTTTGTGAATGAAAGCATATTTTTTTTGTAATAAAACAGAGCTTTGAGAAAAAAAAGTTTTCGAGATCCTTCCTCGCAAAGTACACATTTTTTTATATTTTTACATGGAAAAAATCCGTAATGATTGTTCGTTATCTTTGAGTCTGCAGGGCCTAGCAAAAAGTATTGTATGAACAGTTTATAGCAAAATTTTATTCCCTTTTAAAAGCTTCAAACCGTTTTTGGAATTGTTCAATTCGCTCTTCAGATATATATGATTAAGTGGATACAATTTTTTTTGTTTGGAAAAACCCGTTATTCGTAAATATCTCAAAAACATTGCCATAGGATAATGACAATAATTATTATAATGATAATAGTATTGGACAGGTCTCATGTTAATCAAAATATTTTGAAAACTCCATCATATTGGAAATACAAGAAGCTTCCTAGGACCTACACATAAATTTCGACACTTGTGGCCCGCGTTTCGTGCCACGACTTTTCTCCTTTGTCGATGATTTTCAGACTTTGTTTTCTTTTAATCTAGCCCAATCTGATTGGCAAGTCTACATTTCAAGCTTAGAGCGAATCGTGTCTCCTCTGGCAGCTTGTAGGTTTTGTTTTCTACAGATCTACGCAGCACACCGGCAGGCCCTTCTCCCTACATTACTTTGAAACTATCGGTATACCGTGCATCGCCTGTCTGCCATTTGAGTGCCTTTGGGCAACTTTCCACCTCTATCGTGTTCTAAGAGACCCATCGAAGCGAAGGTAGGGAATAATTAGTCTATCCGTCCAATATTTTATGACTATATATTACTTTGATTTTAGGATCTGCGCTCAAGCTGTGTACTTTGCTATGTACTTGGACAGCAGCTTCACAGTTGGAACGTGCAGATTGCATACAGTGCAGTCGTCAGGGTTATTTTCAGGGCACCATTATGCTAAGCATTGATAGCATACTAGCCCCTAAAATTTTTTGAAGTACGTTTTTTTGAGTGCCCGTCTACCAAAGAAAGACTACGTTGTATAGCATGAGCTTAGCAACAACTGAAATATCTGATGAGAGATGTATGGAGAAAAATCCTTCGTACATCTCAGCACTATTTTACAAGCAACAAGTGACGTCAATCCTCTGCACTCTCTGCTACGCGTTGCGCTTGCACGAAAACTAATTGTGTAAATGATTCTAGATATTTGTTATTAATTCCGCTTACGGGGTCGCTTTTGAATGTGATTTTGGTGTCTGCAATAACACACACACAATAATTTTTTATCAGGTTAAAACCTCAAACGGACGGCAGAATTTTCCTTATACGAATAATTTCGATATTTTCGAAACAATCTGCAAGAACTTGAAATCAAACACATTTATAATTAGAAAATAAGCTAAAGCATAACTCGTCCTTGATTCTTAAACATTTCTTTATAAATCTTTTATCAGTATTTTTTCCGTTTTTCAGTATTTTTAATTCGTAAATACATACATACATACTTGCATCGAAAAGCGGTAAATTATATTCTGCAGGGATACATAATTAATTTCCTTAACCTTTTTTGTACAAACTTTTAATTTAATTTTCGTTCAGTTTGTTCCGTTCTACATAACTTTGACTAACACTTATTTTTGTCATATACTAATATCCTATGAAATACAAAACTTTTACGCATTGAAGTCATACATTTATACATACACCACATATATTGAGTGGGGACATATGTATGTTTATAAATATGCACACGTATCATAAATGTAACAGGACATGCGAGCGTAAGAAAGCGACTCTACCAAAAACGAACACTCACCAGGGCATTGGCGTTTGCGGCACAAAACGAACACATGCTCGTATATGACCCGACACAATGCTTCACGTGAGATTTTTGTTGTAATTTTAACGAGTAAAATGTGTGCTATAAAATCAAAACAAATATTATGAGTAAAAGTGTATAAATGAAATGACATTGGAAATGAAACTAAATGAACGATTTGATAATGAAAACGGATATGAGAGAAAGTTAAACGAACATAGTGAATATATACACATCCATGTGAATGAGTAAAATTATGATGCTGGTGACGTTTCGTAAACAGAGCGAATTAAGCGAGTGATATGAACGATGAGCAGCAGTACGTAATTCATTGCTGCATTGTTGAAGATAGCTCTCATATTTAGTGTTGTTGATGTTTCAATTGAAGCTGGTGACTTGTGAACTCGTTGCTGTTGCTGCTTCTGCTTCTCTTTCAAGTACATGCATTTAAATACGAAGGCATACAAATGCCTTGTTTTGAGCAAACTCTTGGTTTTGAAGTCACATACCACCCTCATCGGACTGTGCGTTCGGCCGCCCATAGCTCTTTTGCTGATGATGTGCGACGCACGTGTAGATAGTCTTTAGTAGTGACAGTTGTTGTCGTTTGAGCTTAGTCTTCGTTGGGCGGTCAGTGTGTTAGCAACGTGTTGCTCCTCTCGTTTTTAACGTTCGAACGATTTTTTGTACTAAACATTTACCCAGTTTTAGTGTGTGCTACGTATTGTATTTATATGTAGGTGTGTTATATACATATTAGCAAAAATTAAATTATATTTGTGCAAAAATTGTGTCAAAGTACAAAGAAAAGCTATATAAATGCAAACAGAGAAAAAACACTGCAAGCTTATTTATTTAAAAGAATTTAAAACACATATACACATGAACATAGATACATATACACGGAATATTTCGTGCATGGATTGCGTGAGTGTGCGTGTAACGAATTTAGCAGCAATGCAACAAGTTTTGACTGTTGGTGAAAGTGAAAAGTGTTGCGATCAAAAATAAAGAAGAAATGCGACAAACATCAACAAAATCAAAAAACAATAAAATAAAAAGTAATGCACCGAAGCGGATTTTATCTAATGTATTATGAAATATACATACTTATACATAAAACGGACTTCAAATATTTGTATTGTCCCAATTAATTTTTATAAGTTTATTTTCAAACACTGTTCAACTGCCTTGAAAAATTTAACAATCTTTTTTCTGCTTATCTGTATTATTTACTCATTTCAAATTTCACTACAACAGCTGCTTACCATATCGAAAATATGCTCAAAGGCCACAGTAGTAGCTTACGATGACTTGATTTCTTTTTGCTATTTGCTTTGCTGTCTTCTCTTCATTTTCCTGTTTTATTTATCATAATAAATTTCTATAATAATTGGCTGACACCGGGATTTTCGTGTATATACACAAAAATACTCATTTCTAGATAATTGAAGCATGCTTTTAGGCGTTATGCCTTAAACAAAATGTTGAGCGCTCATATTCAAAATGTTTAGAGGCTACACCGTATATATGGCAAGAAATTAAGCTACTGGCACAACTTTGAATTGATTGTGCCCTCCCTATTCGTGGAAAAATTTAATTAAATTATTTTAGGAAATTATTTTGGTTTTTTTGTTATTTATTTTTTTGCTGAATTTTACTCATTTTTTTTTAATTTTTTTCCAGATGGATAGCCACTTCCAAAAAATAATTGTATTTCATTTTTTTACTTACTTAAGAAGCAACAGTTTATATCAGAGACCTATTTTAAAATATTTTTTTTTGAGGAAAGAAAGTCCGGTAGAAAAAAGTCTTAGGTGAAAGTTTATCCCCTGGATACTCCTAGGATTTTTATGACGAACAATGCATACGCTGTTTTTTCTTACCTATTTCAAGAAACTCCGTAAATAAAATAATGATAGGATTTTTATCAATAGATTATTCTAAATGTCTATATTTGAAACCTTTATGGTCATGTGAAAATTTTTGTACTTTTAACAGAAATTTGTCATAGAAAATTTAAAACCAACACTCATAGTACTAGACTTGTACTTTTCGATAGAAAACTTCCAACTTTTTTTCGCCATAAAGCTTGATCCAATTGAGATTTTGCCTTAAAATTTGATACATTGTTTTCTGTTAAAAAAAGTAGGATTCTGAATGAAACTGGATGATCGTTTCGTAATTATAAGGCTGAACTTTTATTCTGTCCTCAAGAAATAAAAGTCCGGAACTAAAGAAATTTATCATTAAAGGAAAAACACTTTGGGTCCTACCCTGGTTTATATTATTCAGACTTTTTTTTATTTTGCTTCGTAATAAGGATTTATTTGCAAAATGCTGCTCCTAAATTATGCAAACTATATTAGTCGTTCCGTGTCTATAATTTTATATGAAATTTTCGCACAGCAAATCAGTTGCAATCATCCAATTGACATTTCTTTTCTTCGCGGAACGTCGTTAGATTTTTTTAATTTTATTGATAAATTTCACTGAGTATAAATATGAAATGTTGGTCAAAAATTAAGGTTTTTTATTCAGATTCTCTAATTAATTTAAGTTTTTGAATAACACGAAGTGTAAAGGGCTGCATTGACAATATCTCTGATTGTGAAGTTTGGCCTCGAAATTTTTTTAAAATTGTGATTTGATCACTTTAACGAAAAAATTGTTTCCTTAAGCAAAACTATTTTATTTAGTCCAAAATATTTTATTTAGCCCTGAGATATAGTTTTTTTAGGTTTTTTTTATTATTTTTTTCAAGTCTTTAATTTTCCAAAATTAAAATATTTGCGGTGGACTGCAATGCAAACTTGAAATAGAAGTATTAAAAACGGGACATTGTCACAGTTAGGACTTACTTTACGAAAATGCTTAATTGTGAATAAAATAGATACTTTTAGGCGGGCATAATGATTCCAAAAAATATGAATCCATGTTAAAATTAATATATGATTTGCTTTTCAAATGGTAGTGATCTCGAAGCGCAGTAGATTCAATAACCATTTCAGAATAATTCAGGTATATGACTCTTCCTTTGATTTTTTATTTTAATTTGCCTACTTTTCGGAGCTGCAAGTGAACGCAGCGTTTATAGCTTTTCTCATTGCGTTTACAACCAATATAAAAAATATTGATGCCCTCTCGACAGCTGAAATTAAAATATATCAAATATTATTTTGGTTTTTAGTAAACTGAATGAATTGAAGTTCTACATATTCTCTCAATTTGTTTACTGCTGCTTTACAAACAATTTCCAAATGATAAGAAAAGGTTTATAGCATTATGGTATGTTTTTATCGACGTTTTAGTCTTAAAACTCGTGGCTTTCAGACCTTCGGTACTTTATGAAAATTAAAATTTCGTCATCGCATACTTCCAACTGAATTACGATTGTGGTATACCATAAAGTTTGAGTAGCAGTGGTTTTAACAAAAAATGAGCAAGTCATAGAGTTTACTTTCGTCATTTTATGAAGGCTGATACTCGTATATTGTCTAATTAAAGTGGCGGCCGCCGTGGTGTGATGGTAGCGTGCTCTGCATACCACACCGAACAGGAGGTTCGCACCCGGCAAGCAAACATCAAAATTTTAGAAATAATTAGTAGAAAATTTCTAATCGGGTCGCCCCTCGGCAGTGTTTGGCAACCACTCCGAATGTATGTATTTCAGCCATGAAAAGCTCTCAGTGAAAACTCATCTGCCTTGCATATGCCGTTCGGAAAATTAAAAGGACAAGACGCAAATTGGAAGAGAAGTCTCGGCCTAAAATCTCTTCGGAGGTTATCGCACCTTTCATTTTTTTTTATTTTAACGGTTTAACAGTCTCATTGCCAGACCCATACACACCCAAGTACCTGGGTTAAAGTTCCGAGCAAAGCAACATCAGCACACAAACACTACGAATATATTTTTGCAATGGAAAGCTTTGTGAGTGGACATTTATCTGCCTTGTAAATGTCGCTCGGAGTCGGCATAAACTTAAGGTCCCGTCATGAATTAAAAATTAAAAGGAACATATCGAAAATTGAAAAAGCTCGGTCTTTTTCCTTTTTTAGTCCCTCCCTTAATCTGAACAAGTACTTTCTTAAAAATAAAAACTTTTTTTCTTGGTTGAAGGGATAAATTTCATAAAAATGGAGAAAATTGTACAAAAATATTCAAAAATTAAATTATGTTACTGTGAAATTTGCAGTCTTATTCCCCAATCTTAGTCGTATATGTAAAAATTATGAAAATGTTTATCAATATTCTTGATTCAAAAAACTGAAAAAAAATGTTCCTTCAAATGCAAAATTTATGCAAGAACAGAAATTTTTAATCATAAAGCGTAAGACTTCCTCATACTAAAAACTAATTTATTAAGAAATGTTTTTCTCATTTAAGATCTTTTTGTTTTGAGTGCATAGTGCCAGTATTATTTACATTATAACCATACTTAATTTAAAGTTGTGTCCATTTCATATGGTCATAGGGTCAGTAGACTTTATGGCCGTTGACCTAATGTCACCCTTCCTCCCGAAACACCTTCAACATATAGCTATCATGTAGCATACAGCTCAGATGAAGAGTTTTGCGCTAGGATCCAACTGTTATTTGTTATTATCATAAAAGTACTTCAGAAAGAATTTTGTAAAACAAAATTTTAATCCGGATTTTTATTTTTTAACTACAGAATAAAAGTCCCGCTGAATACCTGAATCCTTTTTTATTTCAACACATTGCCAGACACATACACACCGCAGTACCTGTGTTACAGTTCCGGGCAAAGCAATATCAGTAATTTATAAAATATATATATTTTTTTTAAGAAAATAGTTTTGCAAATCACGGTCGCCCTCGTAGTAGTTTGCCAACACTCCGCAGGTATTTTTGCCTGAAAAGCGTCATTTGCTCTTGATTCAAAAATTTAAAAAATAATAATTTTCATTCAAATGCAAAATTTATACAAAAATAAATTTTAATCATATAACATAAGTCTTGCTCAATTAAAAAGAAGTTTAAGAAATATTTTCCTCATTCTAGATTTTGTGTGAGTGAATAGTGTCAATATTATATACATTATAACCATTCCAAATTTAATTTGTGTCCATTTTATATGGCCATAGAGTCAGCAGGCTTTATGGCTGTTGACCTAGTGTCCACTCCCCTACCACCTTGCACGTATAGCTTTCATATAGTAAATGGCTCAGATGAAGATTTTTGAACTGGTAACCCAAACTGTTATTCATTTTATAATAAAAGTCCTTCAGATGGTGATGCAGTGATTTAAAATGGAGATACAGCTCGGATGATGTATGGTAGAACCATCCTTATGAGCCTTGTTGGGATTCCATCTACACCGGCGAGCATTCGACTTTATCTTAGCTATACTGCTTATAACATCTGACTCGGAAACAATTCAAATACATAGGTACCTGCGCAAATTACACTAGTGAATAAAATTACAAACCTGGACTTTGTAATGAACTCAAGTTTGACATGTGTTGATCACGTTAACTTAGCATAGATAAGGTATATGTATAATATATAATAATATCGGCGATGTTTACTCCGTGTAACATAAGGCACAAACAGCTGTTTAACTAATTCTATGTTATTTGACATACGCTAAATTCATGTACAACAAGCTAGATTCGCACTCTGCTCATAAAATGGATGTGTCCCTTAACCATAACGCACGCTAGGTGTATGGACTGCAAAATTTCGACCATGTATCTCGATGAAATCTTGACTTTGGGATATCGAAGGGTTACCCCTGCACGGGGTTTCTGAGGGGGCCTGCGATTTAGAGGTACTAAGACATTTTTTTTTATTCAGGAGAGTTTAGTTGTTCCATGTGAAATTTTTAAGCCGAACTTGAAAAGCAACGAATATCATTATTTCGTTTTAATATTATAGTGAAGTGTGAAAAATAAAACCTATATATATATAAAAAGAAAGGTTAAAATGTGTGTTAGTTGGTCGCCGGTGTTTGAGGAATGCGTTCGTCGATTTTGTTTAAACTTTCACACAAGTTGCGTATACCTCACGCGGTGGTTATTACATAGGTTTGGTTGCGATCAACGTACAGGGTCCTCGAGATATAGGCGGAACGTGGACTCTATACCCTAGAATGTGTTTATAGAATATGATACAATGAAAGCTGTTGAGATTGCTTTAGTAGAGTGTATTTTCGTACCCCTGCGTGACTAGATCTCGAGATATAGGCCAAAACGTGGGCCCGTGCATGCCTAGACAGTGTTTATACAATATGATATCAAAGGAAAACTGTTGATGAGTGCTTTACTACCAGATTAATATATTATACCGCTGGGTGACTAGGGTCTCGAGATATAGGCCAAAACGTGTACCCGGATACCCCTAGAATGTGTGGGTAATATGGATATCAAATGAAGCTGTTTGCTGAGAGCTCTAAATAATTTTTCATTGTGATATTCGATTTAGTCGCAACAACCTGGAAAACTGATAAATATGCATGCGAAGCCGAAATAAAGACATGAATTAATAATACCCACAATTGGTATATAAATTTGCCTATATTAGTATTCACGATCCTTTTTTTTGGGAGTAGACCAGAAACGGAATGGAACGGAGATTAGAACTAGGACTGGGACTGAGACTCGGAGTGAGATTGAGACTGGGACTGGAACAAAATACATATCGCTCTCTGGGACAGGCAATAAGGGATGAAGAAGAATGAGAAGAACTTGAGAGAAGAGAAAAGAGAGAAGGAGACTGAGAAAGTAATAGAATGAGACGAAGATGGAGATAGAGGAAGCGAAAAAGACGGAGGGAGGAGTGAATGAGAGGATTAGGTAAAAGTGAAGAGCAGAGTTGGAAAGAGCTTATTAAAATGTACGCAGATAGGCCAAATTTAGGGCAGAACAACGTCTGCCGGGTCTGCTAGTTTGGAGTATAAATAAAAAGATTTTTTCAATGAGCTACTCTGGAGCAGGCTACCTACAATTGGCCGTGGCTGAGACATGAGTTGGTACGATTGATTGAGGGAATGACCTCATATAACTCCTTACTGAATTTCAATGTTGAATACCTTAAGAGTTATGCAAAATCAAAGATTCCATTTGTATGCGAGGTGCCACGCCCCTTTTATATATCGAAATTATTTTTAGCTTATGGCCATCCGTGGAAGGTTTCTAGTGGGTTGTGCAAATTTGGTTGTGATCGGTCGATCCGTTTAGGACGCAAACCGATCTTTACCTACATATATACTAATTTCAATTTTGTATGTATACTTACTTATTTACTTACTTACTTAATTGGCGCTTATCCGTGTAAACGGTTATGACCGTCCAACAAGGCGCGCCAGTCGCTTCTTTTCTCTGCCAACCGGCGT
This sequence comes from Eurosta solidaginis, assembly GCA_029619165.1. Taxonomy (NCBI): domain Eukaryota; kingdom Metazoa; phylum Arthropoda; class Insecta; order Diptera; family Tephritidae; genus Eurosta; species Eurosta solidaginis. The sequence goes on along the minus strand of JARSSU010017425.1, from coordinate 19,460 downwards.
CAATTGGGAGGAGTTTAAATCGATTTCCACCTGGTCCTTCCAGGGCGCCGCCCTCTATCTCTGCTTCCATGCTTACCAGTATTTTGTAATTATTTAATTATACCCAGCTGTACTTGTACACAGGGTATTATTTTATACTACTCTTTATATTTTCGTGCTTCGTTGTACTATAAAAGATCTATAATCTTGCTGTACTAATATTCTTATTAATAAATGTTGTATAATTTTAGTAGCTAAATTTCTTACGATGCACTGTGGCATATTTTTCATTTGTATTATTTTGTTAAAATTATTTATTTATTATTTTTCTCTTTTTTCATTTGATTTTATTGCAACTAAAAGCTTTATTCCAAATTGATTGCTGCATTAGCAACAAAATAATTAAACAAAACGCCTAAAGCATGGGATTATTTCGAAATATATTCAATACCAATTTTTTATTTTATTTCTAGACAACATAGCTATGCACATTAGGGCGGGTCGATTTAAAAATCGCTCATTGCTCTGTGAAAATCGTATTCTAGGGATCAAAATAAGAAACTATGTCGAAGGAACCATACCTCTAAAACGAATTCTGGTGTCCCCCAATTTGGGTCGAACTTTTGACCCATTTAGAGTGCTCCAATCGAGTCCAAATGTATGACCGACTCCCACTAACTTTGGAGTCCCGACCCACCGATGCCAGTGGCACCCCCTGGAACCCCACGGGGATCGCCGGTTTTGCACTTTACATGAAAAAATCAGCTAAATGGCTATGTTTTTTCTTTATTTTTATTTATTTATTTATAATAATATTTATTTTATAATTTTCCCAGGTTTGATGTTAGCCAGATCCACCGGAACCACGCCGCTAGAAATTGCATGGGCCATGTCATATAAGTACGTCGAATCGGTGGAAAATTAAATTTTTTCTGGAGCAGGGGGCATATTTTGCATCTCAATTTTCTGGAAGTCGTCCACCACCTGAAAATATATAATAATAAAATAATTAAAAATGGTTGAAATTATAATAAATGAGTGATAGCAATAACTTACCGGAAGAGTTTCACAAGTTTCGATTTGACGGCTCAGTTTTCCGGTTGCCGATCTTGGTCCAGTGCTGGTTGATTTATCCAAAGCTTCAAACAAATGCCGAAACGGAAGTTCGTTGAAGTGTAGAAGGCAAACGAACCAATACAATGGTCTTTTTAACAGCAGTTCGAATCGTCGTATAATTCCACCGTGTGGGCCAGTGTTTGTTGGCTCTCCCTCAGTGCATATTCCAATTAATGCATCCAGTGATATATTTTTATCGTTGAAAAAACCATTTAATTTGGTTGTTTTGTATTCAGCGGTTTCATGTTCCAGTCTAACGTAACCAATCAATTCATAATTGGGTTCTCTCAAAATAACAAGATGAGGTTCTTTTACCATCCTAGTATGATACTTCTCATCAATTTTATCTATCGATAAAGTATCATCTTTTCTGCCATCGAATGAAAACGTTAACAAATTGGTATCATCTAACCGTTTGCGAAGCACTTCTTGTCTGCATTTCTCTTTTTCTCTGCAAACTTTCGATTTATCCATGATGAGAGGTTTCCCATGCTTATCTTTAATTTTAAAATCTTGCAAAAGAGCGGTTCCCAATGCTTATGCTACTCTGTCAGGCACACCAAATCTGTCACATACCAAGGCAAAGTTAAAACAATCGTATCTCTCTGTGTATTGTGAACTTGTGCTTCTATCCATATCTTTTTGAACCGGTGGCGGTGCGTATGTTGAATCATCGGGATCTTGGTATGTTGGCATTGATGACCTAGACGTTGCTCCTTGCTCTTCAGTTTCCATCATAAATGAATCCATTGTTAGTCTTCTCTGATTATGTTGATCGTGCATGAACTCTTTGAGGCGTTCGGGAACCCAGCCGCATGCACATGGAGCTGCCTTCAAATCGCATTTACATGTTCCAATGTAAAAAATTGTTTCCAGAGATTTTACATACTCTGTAAATTGTTGCGTGTTGTTTCTTCTCTTGATTTGCTCTTGATACTTGTCAAGTAATTTATTCAATTTATTAAATACACTTTTTTCAGCATTATTTCCATACCAAGTTTTTCCCAAATTCCAATCAACTTATCTTGTACTTGAATAGTGAATGATTTATGGGAAAATTTTTTTGTTCTGTTTTAGCACGTTCGCTTAAGTAAAAATAATATCTCAAGATATCCAGATGGGTTGGTAAATTAAGATCAGTTAAATCAGTAGACACACCAAAACCCGTAACATCATGCTTTGGTATATGACTCATTGGGTTTTAGATAGTTGTTGATGTAGTTGCTTCATCTTGCGGTGTTGAGGATGGTGGATTCATTGTAAACTTTTTGATTTGGAATGGTCACTTCACTTATTATTTTTTTTGAAATATTTTTTTATCTGAAATTAGCACTTCACACTTTGAGTTCTTCACAACGACTTAATGCATTCACAAAAACTGTTGCGTTATATATGGTCTACGACACGAGGTAATAAGAATGAAATGGTAATTTCAATTCTACCTGCTGTGTCTTGTGGTGGCTTAAAAAAAACAACACAAGCAATTTTACGATCTGCAATTGTGTCGCAGTGATACCTTCATTTTTTAAAACGGTTGAATAAAAAACCCACGCAACTATGTTTACGACATGCAAATGCATCACAGTGATGCCTTGGTTTTAAAAGGGTTGTAAAAACGCTAATTTCTAATAATTTTTTTTAATTTCTTTTCTATTACTAAGTTAAATTCATTTTTTCATTTACATATGTTCTGACTAAATAAATTTCTAAAGAGAAAAATAAACACCAAAAAGAAAAAAACATAGGCATTTCGCTGATTTTTTCATGTAAAGTGCAAAACCGGCGATTTTTTGAAATGTTTGTATGGTGAACCCCCAGGGGGGTTCCAGGGGGTGTTCCACTGGAATCGGTGGATCGGGCCTCCAAAGTTAGTGGGGGTCGGTCATACATTTGGACTCGATTGGATCACTCTAATGGGTCAAAGTGGGATTTTTCAAAATTTGCCCCTACCCAAAAGTTCGACCCAAATTGGGGGACACCAGAATTCGTTTTAGAGGTATGGTTCCTTCGGCAAAGTTTCTTATTTTGATCCCTAGAATATGATTTTCGCAGAATAATGGGCGATTTTTTAGCCTCCCCACAAATCGAGATGGCCTAATGTACATATATGCTGCAGGAAATTGACAATTTCAATAGAGCATGGGAAGAATCATTAAATATACAGCTTAATTTTACCAGCAAACCTACAACATACTTACATAAATACTCTCGAAATGCAAATTCTATTACGAAGTGAATATTTTTTTGTTGTAAATAATTCTAATACATATGTAAATTGCTAAATTGCTTTATTGTGTAAAAGTAAACAAAACGCACTACAGCAGCTGTGTATATTGAACCTAATCAAGTAGCAAATAAAAATTGTAAAAATCAATTTGAATTTTTGTGGTATTTACACTTTGAAAAATGTCGATTGACAGCTGTGTTGTTTAAAAATACATTAACTGTTTACAAAGAGTAAAATAAAAAACCGTAATATAAATAAATAAATAAATAAAAGTGAAATTACTAGCGAATACAAATAACGAATTTAAAAAGTAAGCCAAGACAAAAGAAAAACAAAAGAAAATGCAAAATAAATTGAAATAAGAAATGTATGTCTGAACAGCTGACAGTGTGACGCGCAACATCTCCAGCACAATAAGCAACAAGTAAGTCGACCTTAAATTATGGTTTCTTTTCTAATATATTATTTACTCGCTCCTCAGGCTACAACATGATTCAATTACTAGAGGTTTGTTCTCCAATGATGACAGAGCTGTGACACTGCCAAATTTAAAATCTGGACGGGTTGTTTTACGAAATAAGGAAAAATTGTAGTAGAAAAGTGCCTTTAGTAGTATATTAGTAGTGATAATAAATTTGTAAATGCCAACAGGGTTTGAGGGAAATAATTCATTTCATACTAAATATTTCGCGAATTGATATACCTAAGTTAGTTTGGCCATTCTTTCAGAATTTGATTGAAGATTGTCGTACGTCAGAATTTTATTCAATAATAAACCATCTCAAAATTTGTTTCAAAAACTCTCTATCTGAGCATAAGTTCAATGCATTTTGATATAAGAGGGAATCAATGAAAAGCATTCTGAGATAAGGCATTCTTCAACTTAATTGTGATATAGGGCGTTTTTTGCGACAATTCTTAAAATGGAAAATTTTTATAAAAATATTTTGAAATAGGACGATTTCGAACTGGCAGCCGACATGGGGTGATGCTCTACTCAGCAGCCGCAATGAACTGACAAAAAAATAAAAGAAAATGGTTTATTATCTTAGACCTTAATATTCCGGCCTTGGCCTTGACAGAAGAGTTAAACTTTTGTGCGATCCTGATACACAGGGAGTGTTTAGCTTTTTATTCTGAAATTTTCGAAAGCTCTTTTCGTTTAAGTGTTCATGGAAGTGTTCCGTGTAAACTGTTAATTTAGAATATTCGGAACACGTTCGTTTGATACTACCTAAATATAAAACGATTCGACAAATTCTTAAATGGATAGGAATTTTTCCGAATATACAGAATGAATAAGTTGACATGCTTAATGAGTACATTTTGTTATGTCATCTGCATTATTTACTAGTGATATTTTTACGTGAATCGATTTACTAGTCCAGCTTCTGACGTTGAGCGATGAACTTTAAATTGGTTTAAGTTTCGTATGTTCATAGGTTTACGAAATTGCACGATTCCTTGTTGTCCGTACTTTCATAAAATTACCTATGTTGAGCCACATTAATACATCATGGCATAGTTAATAAATTCATCATAAAATTTAAAAAAATTGTTATAAGCAATTATGCTGCTCAGTACTTATCGGGTATTTGTAAACTGATTGCTTCTTATTTCTACTACTAATATTAAAAAAAAATCGCAATGAAACAACACAGTTAAAGGATGCCATTTCGATTTGGGAGCAAAATGGCTGCAATTGTCAAAAAATTTGTCAGCCGAGCAAACCTCTTGTGATTAAATCCTGACAACGCATTACATGCATAGAAATAAAAATCCAACAGGTATTTCTGTAAATGTTTTTTTAAATAACTTTAAGTAAGTTTACACAATAAGCGAAGTATAAACGTTTTCAATATTTAATCAATTTTAATTTTCTTTAATAATTTTTATTAAGCGTTGAGACCGATTGTTTGATAATTGTTAAGTTTTATATATAAAATTCAAATGTATTGCTTTCTTATAAAATGTTATGTAAGCGTATATTTTTAAGCTTCTAACCAACGTTATATTTCAATTATTTTACGTTTTCTTTCAAACGTTTTGTAAACAAAAAATCAGCGTTTTGTAAGCTTAATCTCGATTTCTGTATACTTTTTAAATCCTTAATTTTCGTTTACTTTGCTTGTTGAGAAAATTCCCAACGCGAAAATAGTTTAGCTACACTTACGTTATGAGAACCCTCTTCACAACATCGGTTAGACCGATATTAGAATATGGCTTAGTTACCTGAAATCCGCGTTTCCAAGCTCGTACAGACAGGCTAGAATCAATACAAAAACAGTTTTTAATATTTACCTTAAGGAATTTTGAATGTGACTTTTTATATAATGTGCATCCTTACACTAATTGATTGAAGCTCATTCAGCTCTTGCTAGTTGAAAAGAAAACAATGTATAACAAATTTCGATTTTACGCACCTTTCCGGTGTTCGCGACAAGATAATTACTCTCACGCAAATATATTTGATAGGTCGGACGTAATTTTCTATAAAAAATACTGTTCTTACCTCTCTTAATACGTTATGCCCTATATTTATGCTTCTTTTCTATTAATTTATTAAAACACTTAGCTGATGATATTTCTCCTGTAGTTGAGCAGTTTCAGATCCCGTCATTTGACAAACAACTGCCCATCAAAGACTCGCCAAAAAAAATAAAAAATAAATAAATAATTATGAAAAAAAAATTAACAGGATTAGCATGGTTTCATTGGGCCATCTGAAGACAGTGCTCTGCCACAATGTATAATAAACTTAAAATTAATTAAAAAAGACGAAACATAATAGTGGCTTCTTATAGAAAATAATCAGATATAATTGAAATTTTGTGGGTGAGAAATTTTCAGTCGCTGATTCTAAATCAAAAGTCACTTAAAAATTAAATTATTTCACGAAACAAATCTTTATATTGGTACAAGAGTACCTGGTAAACTTTGTTCTGCCGATAACACTGTGGAACAAACTCAGGTTAGCAAAAGTTAGGTCAATTGAGAGTGAGGGGTGAAAATAGAGGCTAAATTAGAAGACCCGTATCGCGGCGTTTGTTTATGTTAGTTTGAATTTTTTTTTCGACCTTCGAACTTTGCAGTCAAATGCCGATTTTCAGCATATTGTTTGTGTGGTTTTTTGACTATAACTCGTCGACAAATTGATATTTTTTCAATCTGTTAAAGCCAAATTATTGCTAGGGATCTGTGCAATATATTTTAAGCTCCATAACCCGCTGGGCCGTACATACACTAGGGTGGGTTGATTTGTAGACGAAAGTTAACCGATATCCCGCCATCGATTTGGCGATAGGATTTGGGCGCAGGAAAAAAAGTTCCACTACGCATACCCAAAAAAATAATTTTCGAGCCTGCGAGATTTAATTTTTTTGACTTTTTTTCGACTTTGATTTTTAAGGTTTTTTTCATGACCTACTAAAAAAACTTTCATATGTATACCCTGTCCGACCCAAAAATGTCTGGTAAAAACGTTGGCGATAAACGTTATTTTATTTTTAATATAACATTTATTTTTTATTTAATAATTGTTATTTTCATTGAACCAAGTTATTGTCATGCGCCTAGGCAAGCTTATAATTACTAAGTTAATTATTTTACAAAACATTTTTTACGGCTTTGTTGAATTAAGACTTTCGGAAAAATTTTTACGAATACTAACCTTATTGTATGGGTATGCAATACAAGCATTTACCTTAACTCAAAAGCATTTAGTCTGGTTTTATTATTGTCGCCACAGCTGTGTAGCAAAAAATATCAATCAACATCAGCAACAATTTTAGCGGGCGCATCATGTTCTCGTTATTTAGTTCTATGTAGAAATGACACTCGGTTCAAAGCAACTTATTTTATAAATTTCATTTACATACGTTAGCATAAAACATAAATTCTTGGATATTAGGGTGGTAGACTCAGTTTGTTTAAAACCGTTTCCATTTCGTAACTATGTTTATGGAAATCGATAGTGAAAATAGAAAAACTGTATACGTTCGGCTCATTAGCCACGCTATGAAAGGATGAGATGTTCAGGAAAGGCTCTGAAATGGACATACACGAGGCGGACAGCTCCCTATGACCATCGCTGGGTTATATCCTGAGTAAAATCTAGTAAAATGAGATTAGAGGAACTTACTTGCTGCGGACCAACCGGATTGGTTGTGCGGTCTCAATGTCATTATGGCCATATTACACTAGCTTCCATCCAAGTTAAATTGATATGCAGTGAGAATATAAACGTTTGTCGTTACAGGTTATTGCGCTATTGCACCGATGCTCCGACGGTAGCGTATACCAACAACCTCCCTCTGCAGAAGCTGTCAGGATAAGGAAGAAGGGGAGTTGATTTATCACTTTCTCTGCAGATTTCCAGAACTTTAATAAGCGAAAACAATAGTTGAGTAACAATTGAACAAGCGGACAAAATTAAAAAAATTCAACACTTAGAAACGAGCTCATACTTTTCGAAAGGGCTTTGGTTCGCTTAGTCAGAGTACTGATTCACATTTTATATTTTGGTTCTTGTTTTCACGATATTCTTTTATAAAGTTCCGAAAATCACGTTTTTCGGCCGGATTCTATTCGCATTTCGCTATGAAAACTTATACATAAATATTTTTGTACGCTACGTCCTTGAAAGCTACGAATAAAACCAATACGTGTAGCATACTTTCAGGCAGACTTTATTATATTGGATTGGGCGTGGTGTAGCAGATGCAGTAGTGGATATATTTTCTTTATTTTGAATGTTTTGATTTATTAGTTATATACAGTTTTATGTCAAATATGCATAGTTTGCCGAACCTAGTTATATAGAGTTATTAAGAGGGTAACGAGCATAAAATTAAACTTGAAATTTGTGAAAAAATTTTATATAGAAAAATATCGAAAACCTACTACATTTAAAACAACACCATCTAAATGCGAAATGAGTCTTCGAAAAACTAAACTCAGGTTTTAGAGGGAAATAGTTATATTTTCAGATTTTGTATATTGTTTTACTTACTTCTTTTCGTGACGAAATTCGCAGTTAATACAGAAGTAAAACGTGTTTATACAGTTACAAATATCTCGAAAACCAGAGCAAATTGAAAAACATCTGACACTGTATTTAAAGTAATGTCTCTTTTCTGGGTCTAAGATTTGTTTCCCTATGCAAACGACCCTATTATTTAATTACATGCGTACACATCAGTTCTTCTGTTTCTTAATTACCTTAATATAAGTCGACCACAAATTTCAACCTAGCATAAATTTTAAAATAAACTACACAGCGAAAAACATATATAGAAACAAATAAATATTTCCACACAGTCTATGGATGAGTATTGTTTGACAACACAGTTCCGACGCCACCCACCTAATTCCAGTCGCCATCCAGCCGCCCACGCACTATTCTCTTGGCTACTGTCACTGTTGAACGCCTATGGCATCAGTTAACACGTCGATTGACAGTCGACATGCTGATGAACAACACTCTTGATTGTTGTTGGGTTTCTCGCCAGACAAGTATGTACATAAATACATACCATTATTAGCCTTGTTGCCGACCTATCCTTAACACCCACTGCATGCTGAAAGCGACCATTACGTTAATTTAAATTTCGAATGAAAACCGTAAATCACTTTCGGGCTACTTTCGAACAAAGAAATAACTTCTATATATCTAAATAAAAAGGCACTGCTGTATGCATACCTTGCAGGAAAATTTATAATTAATAAAAACTCTTTAGCTTATGATAGCTATAGTTACTAGGACATCTTTATGCATTTCACTTCTTTACTAAACAACCTGTCCCCAAGTGACCCAATGAGGTCAGGCTAATCCTGTTTATGTGTCCACACCCAGTGGAACCGCCGTTAGGTATGACATCAATAACGACATAGTTAGAAAGCCCATTTTGCTCTCAGCAGTCCAACAATTTATAGGTCTGCTCATTAGGTGAACTTAATTCCTAATGGAGGGTTCCTCTACAAAAACTCTGTGTATAGAGAGTCTTTCGCTGAGAAAACGAGGGAAATGAACTATTACGTGTCCTGCGTTTTCCAATTCGGTGGAACAGTGTGGACATAAAGGATCCTCTAACCTACGCTTTTTTTACTACTCATTTTAGTTTAGTTGGCGGTGCTTCCGCTCATACTATTCCTCTATATTCCGACTAATAGGAAGATCCGGCGCCATTTCCTCGATTCTACCTACCGTTCCTGCCACCTAGCTATTGTCCTTGACTTGTTGTCCTTGACCTTGGCATCTTCACATGTTACAATTAAATGTAATACAAATCGGCAATTTCCCTTGACAGCTGTATTACGAAGGTTTTCTGAGATAAAAAAAAATTAGGTCGTCGTTGCATAATGTTTACAGCTGATATAGTTTTGTGGCCACTGCTACCACGGCAATATCGTCGATAATTTGCGTGCCTCCGGAAAAGTTGATTTGTAGCACACCATCATACATCAGATTCGAGGACGTTCGTATCAAAGAGGAGTACTTTGGCGCTAAAACACTACCAATAATCAGTGCACAGAGCTTACTTCTTTTTCGACCTCCAATTATGGCTTAAGGGGCTATTTTTACAAGATTTTGTATTGCAGCTATGGTGGATCTTAAATTTTTATAATCTGAACTTACTAGACAAGCCACAGCAGCTTTCAAGGGTCGCTTATAAGATGCTCACTAATAACACGTTCAAGACGCTTTCGTTTCGAATCCAATATACAAAGGGGCATATATGAGAATGGTTGGGAGGGCATTTTACCAGATTTCAGCAAAAGGACCAGTCTTTGATGTTTCTATGAGCGGGGAAAGCCGCCTTCTCGAATACAGGCGTTGAAGAGATACATAATTTTGTTATTTTTCTCTCATATCAATAACAAGTAAAGGTTTCTATTCTATTTGCTCATAAATACACCATTTTCATATAACCTGTAGGTAAATGACAACACCACTCTGTAACTAAAAACTAAGTTTAATAAACTAATGCTCACTTTAAACGTAAATATTCTTCTATTAAACAGCTCTAGCTTGTATTGTATGGCAATGGCAGAAAAAAGACCTAGTTTACTGCTTATCAACGAAATATTAGTATAGAGTTATATAACAAGTTAGAGCTGTTTTATAGAAGAATATTTACGTTTAACCGTCCTGTGCATAGATGGGTACCCGGGTCCCTTTTGCATATTCAAAAGCCATTTTTAAATAATCTACAAATAGAAGCGAGTTAAAATTTTGTGCGAATAAGTTTTCAAGGAAAGACATTTTTTTCAAATATAATTTCATAAAGATGATTTTTTAATAAATTAGTTTTTTATTATTATTTCTCATGGCTGGGATACCCAGGTACCACTCGTAGTTCTATCGTTTTTACGAAATCTTCAAATAGACACAATTTAAAATTTTGTGGCATCCTATGGAAATAAGTTTTCTACAAAAAGGGAGAAAATTTTTTCAAATATACTTTCATAAAGATGGTTTTTTAATAAATAAATTTTTTATTACTAAAATTAGTTTTTTATTACTAGTTCTCATGGCTGGGATACCCAGGTACCACTAGTAGTTCTCACGTATGAACTGTCTTGTGGTACCCGTGTGCCCAGCCATGCGAACTAAGAAGAAAAATTATTCATGAACAAGACGGTTAAAGTGAGCATGAGTGGTGTTATTACTAAGACATTTTTTTTAAATTTTTTAGATGTTCCATGTGCAAATTTTAAGCCGAATTTCAAAAGCAACGAATACTGATAATGATTTTTTGCCTGGGCCTGAGGAGACAATAAAAACATCAAACAAAAATGTGTTTCTCAGGGGGGCCGCGATTTAGAGGTACAAATCATTTTTTTTAATTCAGGACAGTCTGTAGTTGTTCCGTGTGCAAATTTTAAGCCGGATTTCAAAAGCAACGAATGTTGATAATGATTTTTGCCTGGGCCTGAGCAGACAAGAAAAACATCAAACAAAATGTATGTTTACATGAATCCGAAATCGTAATGTTTCGTGGTGACACTGATGCAGGTTCATCTTCAAAAAGCCTTCCAACAATACCACCAACTCTGTATCAAAGTCCAGATTATTTAAACGACTTCGACATCGGTATCGTGAATAATAGGTTTTTGCAGTCGTCAACGAAATAATTCGTCCAGGTCTTCAAAAGTGTCCTGTTATTTTTCCACGTGTCGTCATGACCAGGTATTTCCAACCTCGTTGTTAAACAGAATCTTGCCAAATGGAGAGAAGGTGGAGCGTGACTGGTTAGTGTTGAGTGCCAGCAGCAATGCTTTTTATTGCCTACCATGTCGTCTGTTAAGCACCCTAACTTTAAATCGATCTAAAATTTGTTGTACTGGCGGATATTGGAAATTCCAGGTATGGAAGAAACTATACGATAAACTGCCATCACACGAAAATACTCAAAATCACATTAAATGTTATATACAATGGCGATCTTTACAAAATCTAATTCAAAAGGAGGCTACAATTGATACACTTATCAATGAAAAGCTAATCACTGAAACTCAAAATTGGAAAGAAATTTTATATAGAATTTTGGACATTTTATTTTTGGGGTGAAAGAAATCTAGCTTTCAAGGCGAAGGCATATATCTTGGTGAACGAAACGATGGACATTTTTTGGGCATCTAAGATCTCATAAGCCATTATGATCCCACACATAGAGATCATTTGGAAAAAGTTAGGATTTCGCAACAGCAGCACAAACGTTTACAAGTTCACTATCTTTGCCCAGACATTCAGAACGAGTTTATAGAAATTTGTGCAAAGCACGTGAGGGAAGCTATATTAGATCAAGGCAAGAAAGCCAAGTATTTTGCTATTATCCTTGATACTATGCCTGATGCTAGTCACGTTCATTTCAATTCGAAAGCAACAAATTTTAAAATGTAAGAACGGTTTTTGGCTTCCGTGAATTGTAACCAAAAAACTGGCCAGAAAATCGCTGATCTAATTTGCCATACTTGATTGAAGATTGTCGTGCACAAGGGTACGATAACGGCGCCAATATGAAAGGAGCTTACAACGGAGCACTACGTCCCATTGTCGACAAAAACTCGAATGCTGATTACTCGCCTTGTGCAACCAACAGCCTAAATTTATGTGATGTTGATGCTGCAGAATATTGTACGGCTGCAACTACTTTCTTCGGAGTTGTACAAAAATGCTTTACTATTTTCAGCAGCACTACACAACGATGTGACATCCTCAAAAAAATGTACAGAGCTCTCTTCATAGTCTTTCAGCTAAAAGCCAAATTTGACTGCGCAAGCATACGGCGATGTTACCGGCATTCTCAAGTACATCAACAAGTTCGAATGTATCTTGCTGTACTCAATTTGGTTCTAAATACTGACTACCGTTAATGAAAGATGGTCCTCCAAGCTAGAGACGTCACCATAGATGTTGAGGTCCGACATCTAGATGCCTTATTAGCTGGTTTCAAGTTGATCAGGAAGCAATGGGAAACAATTTTAAACGAATGCAAAACAGTTGCTATTCAATTGAACATCTCGCCAAAGTTTCCGGGCATTCGAAAGAGAAAACCCAAACGACGTTCTGAAGATAATTTAAACGAGATGATTACGGATGATTCAGAGTGTGATTTTAAAACCAATACATTCCTGGTGATCGTTGATTCGGTAATCACTGGCATTACTGAACGATTTGCAGCTATGAGAAATTTGAGCGAGACGTTTTCCTTTTTGTGGCAATTTTAAGACATGGATGAAACTACGGTTCGGGCGAGCGCAGCAAAATTTGTTGAAAAATACAAGTCGGACATTCCTCAAAGCTTATAATGCGAAATAATTCACTCGAAACACATTTACGAAGCAAATTTTGATAAAGGTCTGCCACCATTGGAATTGGAATCTATGTTCAAAATCTGTATACGATTTTCCCCAACATTTGTGTTGCTTTACGTATCTTTTACACTATACCTGTTACTGTAGCTAGTGCAGAACATTCCTTTAGCGTACTTTAAAGAATCAAAATTCATAGATCGTGTTCATCTCAAAAGCGAGTTTCTGGACTTGCCACGTTTCGTGTTAAATCCGATTTGGAAAGACAGTTAAATTTTGATATATTATAAAAAATTTGCAGCGAAAAAAGCAAGAAAAGCCACTCAAGGATATCCAAACTTTCTATATTGGATAACTAAATTTATAATCATCATTAAATTTATCAAAAATGTATTAAAATGTTACCAAATAACTAGAGAAGATTATTTGAAACAATATGTGGCTGTTAAAAAAGAATTTTATTCTTACGTCAGCTCTTAGTCCAAAAATCATTTAGTTGATGTGGTAAAATTTGTTTTGATGTAATCCATCAATAATGATTCATGAATGAGACGTCATTAATTCAAGTAAATCAAATGTATTAGTGGATTTTTTATAGGGGGCCCGTAAATTGTTTAGTTCCGGGCCCAGATTTTCTCTCTACGGCCCTGCCTACAGGGTATATGAAAATAGTCTATTTATGTGCGTACTAGTGTATTTTATTGTAACTTAATCCTTACTATTGTTGTAATCATGCTTCATTGCCACGTTGTAAATAAATTGCCTGCAGCTCCTACAGAATGTTGCCTATAGCTACTCTGTTTGTTTTGTTCATCAAATTCTCATTGATGTCCTTTCTTGCGTACACAATTGGAAATAATTATTCGTAATCGCTTTGTTAAATCGGCATACCTTATTTGGTATGCTTAATAAAAGCGCTTGTATACAAGTATTTAAGATATTATTTTTATACGTTTGTTTTTGTAATTGTTGTTTTAAAGTATTTTTGGCATTACGGTATTAAGTCTAACGGTTTCTTTAATTAAAATTTTTCAAATAAGTACTTATAGATATACGAAGACTGTGCACTTTATTAGAAAGACTTTTAAAATAACTTCAACAGTTAAACAGATAAAGGCTTCTGAAATTAGCACTTAAAGTGAAGATAAGAGAGAAGTTATATGTATGATATTATTGGTAACCTCAGGATATTCACTGTACGACAATTCAGCGCAGAGAACTTCATTATCGCCTTATTTGGCGCTTAAGCTGCAAGGCGATCTGGCTGAATTTAAACAAAAACAAGTAATGAAGGTTTTAAATACCTTCTTTTAAAAGTGGGCGGTGCCGTGCCGCTTGTCCAAAATTTTACTAATTTTCTATTCTGCGTCATAAGGTCAACCCACCTACCAAGTTTCATCGCCTTATCCGTCTTTGGTAATGAATTATCGCACTTTTTCGGTTTTTCGAAATTTTCGATATCGAAAAAGTGGCCGTGATTATATTCCGATTTCGTTCATTTTAAATAGCGATCTGAGATGAGTGCCCAGGAACTTACATACCAAATTTCATTAAGAAATTTACTCAAATTATCGTGTTTACGGACGGATGGACATGACTAAATGAATTTCTTCTTCGCCCAGATCATTTTGATATATAGAAGTCTATATCTATCTCGATTAGTTTATGCCGTTACGGGGTACCGTTATGCTCCGCTCAGCTGAGTATAATGATAGATGACTATAACTATGCGTCTATCGCACTTGGCGATTGTGTTTTGATCTCAAGTTTTCGGCGCGTAGGAGACATATAAAACATTCCTGGATAAAAATAGTACAGCTTTCAGGACAGCCAGCTCCAACGGTAGCTAGGTAGCTCTTCGGGATCTAGAGTTAGCAAAGGTTAACGGCAAGCTTGTTTGGTCAATATAGGGGATAGGCTTAAGATTTGATGAGTCGAAATATAGTTTTCCTGATTTAAGTGCCAGGGTACTGTAAGATAAGGAACACGGTGTGGGACAAGGGTTGGCATGGCGCGGATTTAATCTTGTTGTCTCAGTAGAGCAGACACCCTGGGACTCATCAAGTTCACATATTATAACACTAGCTCAACAAGGTTAATAATTGGTGTAAAAGCCTGTATTCGTGTGAAGTTCCCACGAGTGGGAGGCCATTATGCAACGTTAATCGATATTAAACAGTTCCAAAGGCGAAACTCAATGCCACCTATCGCAGTATAAGTCCTGCAAAAGAGGAGAAAATGGCAGAGGACCTACGGTGCGACTATTTAGCACACTGCTGAAGCAGAATGAAGTTTCTCAGAAAACCATTTTTCGATAGCCTTCCGAACGCAAGGATGTCATTTTTAGTACTAATTGAAGTCAAAGCGGACTCACCACACCAACTAGCCAACTGATGCATTACATTGCTTCAAAAGAATCCAAAGATGTGGCAGCATATGTTATTCAAGCACATTGGCTGCCAGAGAGAGAGAGTTGAGAATTTTAATAAGTTGTAGGATATATCCTTCATGCCCGCAAGTGAATCATCTTGCTTTCAACTTGCACACTTATAGTTCTCTCTTTCCGATTAAAATCTTTAGGACATCACTGTGACTATATTGCTTCGAGTCAAATTTATGCTATTTTGTTGCTAAAAAGTATCTGGTTTCGTGGGATGCCCCCATAAATTAAGAAAACAAAACTTCAAAAACACATTTTTTCAGAAAATATTAGTCAGGCCCTTTTTTCAGAAAGCCAAAATTCAGAAGTCAAATTTTAGATGTAAAAATTTAAGTTTTTTTGCTGTCTGATTACTTTCTGAATTTGTTTTCAGGAACAGAGCAACGTCGAAAGAAGGCGTTATATCCAATCGAATTATAATATCACCAAATTGGGTGAAGCCCAAACAATTAATTCTATCGAGGGTGAAATTTGACTTCTGAATTTTGTCTTTCTGAAATTCAAAGTAATGTTTTCAGAAAATATGTGTTCCTGAATTTTTGTTTTCTGAATTTACGGTTGGCACCGGCACAAAAGGCGTGGACGTGCCTGAGGATTTCATTTGTTGTATAAGGTCTAAGTGATAATGTGACCCCCTAGCGCTGAACGTCTTTAGCTTTTCGATACTATAGGATGTGAGATCTAATCTCAATAATAACGCGACATAGTCGATATCGATCTTAAGTTGGAAGTTTCAAGCTAAAGCACGAATTCTTGATTTTAAACTTGGCTGTTTATTTCTAAACTAAAACAAAATATTTTTCTGCTTTCAATGCTCCTAGAGCGATCTCCTATTTGTAACTTCTGAAAATTAAATTTGTGCCCTCGCTTGTGAGTTCGCTGATTTGAATATTGTTCTTCATTTTTCCCTACAAATGTACGTATTCATATTAAGTGATTACTCACACATACATTTATAAATACATATGTAAACTCCAACAATGGACTGATTGACTTAAAGTTAATTGCTTCCAAGTTGATTTGATAGCATTTATATTCTTTGAAAACCCACAACAACAACAAAAAATCAAGAGAATATAAAAAACAAAAATAGCGTATAAGACAACAGAGAAATGGTACTTTACTTAGTTTTCTATATAGGGAATGCAACACACGATATTTGCCAGAGTTGAAACCAAGTTTACTGGACGGAATTTGCGACCTCAGGAATGTTAGTAACAAATACATATGTACATACATACATAATCACCTATGCAGATGAAGAATTTAAATATGCATCAGTATTCATATATTACAAACACAACAAAGCAGATGCATGAATGTGAGAACCTTAAAGTAAAATCAGCGTCTCTGCGGAATTTCCTATTCAATCTAGTATGTTGCTTGAATGTGGTGCATAAGAAAACAGCAGTTTTAAGTACACATATTTACAATAGAAAGTGTCCCTGGCGAAAACACGATCGGTTCATTTAGCGTTCAAACATTTATTTACCTCTACTCGTCAGAGCGCCGCATTTGCAGATAATGCGAACCGCCGTTTCCTCCGCACAGCTACAGAAGCACAGATGTGTGTGTCGTAGAGCGTTACATTTACTAAGTGATATCATAGATTACAGTGCTCCCATGTAGCACACCCAGTTAGAGGCCGTAGGTCGCTCTGCTAAATTATTGAGTTTGGCGTGATGGTCTCGTTGCGGCGAGTATACACAATTTGGCCTGTTTTTCATCGCGCATTCAATCTAGTTTTGTCTAAACTGCTTTGCTCCCATTTACTATGGTTTGCCCAGTGTGTGTCATTTGTGAGTCCCAAATGCCAGGATTATATCCTATATCATTTGAATCTACTATGTATACCAAACGGCAAAAAATGCTGCTAGAGCATCCTATAGCCTGATTCAGTAAGCCGTCATCTAGTCACGTATAGAGAGAACTATTTGGGGTGAAAAGCATTTTGAGACATTTTTGCCATATCGGTAAAGCAGTCTCCGCGTTCTCAGCCTTTTCACAAAAGCAATCACTACTAATTTGTCATCTGGGCCGGGCACGATCACAAACGTGAAAATTTTCGAAAAAGTATGAAATTATTTGCGAAAAACGCCTTAAATATATTTTTTTTTGGGGGGGGGGAAGAAAATTAAATAAGGCTAGAAAAAATTAAAAATTGAAATTCTTAAAAAAAACTCGAAACTCTATGTGGCGCCGCTGAGATTCCGAACCTAAACACACTTTGGGATTTTCTATAAAATTGTGAACGGAGCCTATCACGCTCAGCCACAATACCACCTAACGTTAAGTGGATAAAATGCAATGCTATATTATTCTTCAATGTGCTGAGTAAAATTGTCAGTTTGGTGAATTATCGTTGATATGGGTGAATTGTGGTTGTGACTTTCGTTTACTGAATACCGAATCATCTTCAAGTCACACAATAATTGTCTCTAAGTAAATCGCAAATTTTAGAGACTTGAGGATGAGACTGAATTACGATTCAGGCCGTATACTCTCCACGAAAAATAAAGCCCATCGTAGACTTTCTCCACCGCAACTTCTATAGCACAAAAATAGGCGGTAGCATCCCCTTGGACTCATATTATACCACAGCCCACATTTTCATTCATTACCAAACACCGATAAAGGGATGATACTTGATATGTGAGAGATAGAAATCTGCTTTGTTAAAACTAATTTAGAAAGGCGCATGGCACGCCCCACGTTACACGAGGAAAACGTTTAACTTCTCCAAGCCGTAAGTATTATGAAGATTCACCTTGAACTAATCGTGTTGTCATTTGGCATAGAGATCTTATCCTTAGTTTAATTTTCACACTTTTGGGCGAATACACCCACTATCGATTTAGAAATTTCGAAAAAAGGGAAATATGCAATATTTCACTTTACTAAACATACTGTGGGGTGAATATAGGGCTGACTTTATGACTAACAATATAAGTTGGTGAAATTTTTAAAAATGGACGTGGACCCATTGAAGTTTTTTCATGGAGATTGTCCTTGCTATATCAATAAAACTTAATAAATTAACAAAATCGAATGGCGAAGACGCCCAAAAATTAACCACTTTTGCGTTTATGTATAGTAAATTATACTGATATTTGGCTCAGATAACCATATCACTCTGTAGTAAATACGATAAAAACAAGTCAGATTATAAATGTGTAAACGAACCTCTTGGAGATTCCTTATATTCCAGGGCTTTCTCTATGTTTTATAGGCACACCCTTGCAGTGCGTGTCTACAGACTTTGGCGAAGCGAGAATAGAGTGAGAGAAGGAATAAGATGTACAGGTAAAAGATTAGAAGGGAGTGATAGAGAAGAGAGAGGAAGAGTGAGATGGAAACTCTTTTGTATTTACAATTTTTAAAATTATACAATATTGAGAAAAGCAAAAGCCGTGAGCCATTCCTGTAATATAGGTGCTGATTAATTTGGACATTGTTTATTCGAAAATTGCATTGCCATTTTTGGTCTACTCTAACTAGGAGAATTTTCAATGCTAAGGGCTCCAAATTTTACCCGATAAGCTAGGATTACCAACTCTAAAAAATACGAATTAATATTCACATGATATAAAAACCTAATATTTGCTAAAAAAAACGCTCTTAAATAGACCAGACAATAATGTAAATAGCCAGCAAATAAAATATCTATGCATATATAAATATGTAAATTAGTTTTGCAAGTAAGTACATAAAATGTAAAATGATGACAAAAGTGCCACGGAATCATTGCGATCACTGGCATATTTGCATTCAAACATAAGACTATGCAACAACAAAGCAATATACTTAATAAAGGTGATGTCGAATGCTGCCTGCGTTTTCTTCATGTAAAACTTTGGAAGGAACTTTTTTGTGTTTAAAAAC
>JARSSU010017422.1:0-13444 GCA_029619165.1 Eurosta solidaginis | reverse complement strand
GGGCGATTGCATCTCATTTGAGCGCTTATTGACGCATGTTCCCCTTGCACAACGATCGACCACAGGCTGACGCAAGATTTAGCGCTTCCGACCACCCACGCTGCCGAAAGAGGTCGGCTGTTTTGTGCGTCTCCGCGGGAAACATTGGAAACAGCAGGACGGTGACGACCCCATGCGGTATGCATACGCGACTTTCAGCGTGTCAACCCTTCACTTAGTGTCGACGCCAGCATTGCGACTCCCTACGAGCATGTCCGCCTGGCTGATCCACACTTTTATGCTTCTACACCTATCCGTCTTGTTCTCGGCGCGCGATGTCTATGCCGAGGTGATAACACCGGGAGTTTTACCACCATCTTTCGGAGCGCTGCTCGCGCAAAGTACGATCTTCGGGTGGGTACTTTCGGGGACCCACCCGATCTAGTATGCCTTAGGAGTTATTTATTTTTTTACTTTTTATTTTATTTAAGATTGTGCACTTAAATAGTACGTTTGTTCGAAATAAATGGAGTCTTCTTTTAAACGGCAAGAAATATGAACATGTATATCTTTTTACTTTTTTTGCAATCCCTAGCTCTAGGCAAACATGGCTCAGGCCTCTAACCATGACGGGAAAGTGGCGAATGGCCGAGGCATGCGCAACCAAGCTCGCACACTACGCAACTCACCGTGCGTGCTGCCAAGACGGCGGACTCGCCGTCGTTAGGTTAAGTTAGTTATAATTTTTAAGTAGCTTTGTTTGTGTAAATATGTGTATCCTAAAAAACAATCTCGAAGCGCCTACAGTTCTGAAGTTCAATATGGGTCTGAAATACGTGAAAAATATCAGCCTCAAAAATGCTACCACCTAAGAGTACTTATTACTCCAATTTGATCAAATTATGAACAAACGAAAAATACAAAAATCGGTAAACTATGCAGCTCCGGAATAAAACTCAGAAATTTTTCTGCGACAATTTATTTTAAATAAATAATTAACTTAACTAATACTTATTTCATTTCTATCTTATCCTCATGGGAGTTTTATCACCTATGTTTTTCGCTTCGGATATGTGTCAAAAATTGTTCCTAAAAGCCCCGAAGTAGAGTCATGAGAACTCAAACTTAGTAGTATTTGAAGCCAATAAGGTTCATATATGATATCGGAAGGAGGCCTGTATAAGACTTATGTAAGAAGCAAAATATGAACCTGCTAGGAGTCATATAGCATTCGCTTTAGGCTCCTAAATGAGTTCATAACGAGTGCAAACGATCCAAAATTTGGACTCCTTTCAAACTAATTGTTGACTCCGAGTGTTTGCTGTGTTGTTTGTTTAAAATCAAAACGAAATTTTTTTAATTTCAAATGACGTATAAATTGAATTGCTGAATTGTAATTCCAAGCAGCCTCATTCAAATGATTTTTAAATACCCAAACAAAAATACAAAAAAGGAATATTCCGGGCATTTTCCTAGTATTTACCCATAAAAATGGTATATACCCGGTACGATCCCAACTCTAGTTATTCAACCCATGTCTTTATACTTGGTGTAATTTAAAATATTTCATGCTTTTATTTAGCATTGAAGAAAAAGTATAATAAATTTTGGAAAGCGATGAAGCAGAACAAACTACCCAGCATTTTTCTTTTGCATTTTACCGGCTTTTGGAATCGTTCGTTCAGTACAAAGAAAGTGGTTTCTCAAAATGCCAGAATTTGTTTGGTTTATTTTATAATACATATTTCAAACATAGAAACAAAAATGTACTCATTTCCATCTGCTCTTATGAAAAAGCATTCTGGTACTGCTTTCCAAACACTATAATATTGTGATGAATTATACCATCTCTAAGCTGTTACTAAGTAAATAATCACGTAACCACAGAAAAAACACTGAAGCGAGCCACACATGTACATGTACATGCATACAAGGCAACGAAGAGATATAGAGATATTACGCACACACACTTGTGGTCATCAGCCGAAGTAGTGCTCATACATACACACGCATATGAGAAACGCATAAACTACAAATATACATGCATATCGCTGCCAACCAAGCAAGTGATTCTAGAAGGCGAAACGTCTAGAGCTTTGGAGAAATATGCTGACGAGGCAACAGAGAGTATAAAAGTAGCGCATGCCGAAGAATGACTAATCAGTTTGATTTAAGCACGCTATCAGTTGCGAAGTGAAGTTTAATTGTGAAGTATAATAAAGACCATTTTGCAATACCGAATATTGGAGTGATTTATTCAACAGTTTAGCGATTCGAACGTAAGAAGAAGGTTGCAAATAAGCGGAACTTCGCTAAATTCATTACAATTCGTGTCAGAAGAGGAATTGTTGAATAAATTCCAGAGGACAACAAGGACATGCATGCCCAAGTTAATCCAGCAGCTTATAAAGGAATTGGAGGACCGTGGGTTGAATACAACCGGCAATACATCCGAACTACAAAAACGACTACGAGAGGCAATGGAATCCGAAGGAATTAACACGGAAGAGTATGTCTTTCATGTTGATGGCGATGAGATAACAAAAGTGGAGGAGAGAAACGAAACACCGCAGACAATGGCGAATAGATATTTGAATATGATATTGGCTGCAATATCGTCACAAATGTCCGAAATGTCATCTTAAATATCCACAAACATGTCATCGCAGATGGAAGAACAGAATACATATATGGCAACTCAACTGGAATCGCAGGAGACTCGTATAACATCCAAGATTGAAGCACAAGAGGCACGAATATCCGAAATGTCTGCACAAATTTCAACACAGATAGATCTGTGCACAACTGGAAGAACAAGAAGGGCGTATTTCCTCGAAGTTAGAGGCGCAGGA
The DNA here is from genome assembly GCA_029619165.1 of Eurosta solidaginis. Taxonomy (NCBI): domain Eukaryota; kingdom Metazoa; phylum Arthropoda; class Insecta; order Diptera; family Tephritidae; genus Eurosta; species Eurosta solidaginis. The sequence goes on along the minus strand of JARSSU010017422.1, from coordinate 10,613 downwards.
TACATAAATTTTACAACTCCAGGACAAATTTGATGCCGAGATTGAAACATTGAGAGGTCGTATACAGGAGTTGCACCTAATCCGCCCAGCAATTTCAGCGAGTAATCCAAAGGTAACATCACCATCCTCTGACGGTTCTGTTCCTTTCCAGGTGTTTAAGCTTCAGTTTGAGAAGACCGCAGCAGTGAACAACTCGAATGAGGATGATAAAGTCGCTGCACTGTTCGTGGCATTGAATGGGCCTACAGCTGAAATATTACAGACTATTCCAGAGTACGAACGGAGCAGTTACGAAGCATTGTTGGCGCTGTCGAAAGACCTTACGGAAGCGGTCATGGGAAACAGATATATCAAATACAATTGCAAAACCGTTAACAAAAAGCTAATGAAACTTTGCAAGAGTTTGCTTCGGATGTTGAAAGGTTGGCTCATTTGGCAAATGCGGACGCACCCGTGGAATACACCGAGAGGGTAAAAATCCAGAGTTTTATTAATGGCATACGGGACGTGATAACGAAGCGAGCTACATACGCGAACCCAAATCAAACATTTGCTGAAACGGTGTCCGATGCATAGACTCAGGAAACGGCGTCACTATTGAGTAAACCAGCATACAAAGCTCATCTTGTGGAAGTAGAAAGGCCAGAGTGGGTAGACACAATTTTGGAAGCACTGAAGGGATCACAACAGAAAAATGCTGGAGTTATAAAATGTTTCAAGTGCGGCAACCCAGGTCACATTGCACGTCATTGCAGCACCGGTCCTAATAGTTCCAACAATGTGGGTGGCCGTAAACGCAGAATTGAAGGAGATGAGAAAATCTCCAAATCTACTCAATCGGTAAACTAAAGCGAGTCAGCCGCAAGGGGCGACAGCTGGCTACCGCAATTGAATGCCCCATAATCTCTATTTCGCAAATTGGAAGAAGATCAAGCAATCTTGCTGGCGGAGGACATGTGGATGGAAAGGAACGTTTACTGACTGTAGATACGGGTGCATATCATTCCATCATTCGGTCAGATTTAGTCAACAAGATGATAAGACCATTGCTTGGAGCAAGATTACGTACAGCCACGGGATAGGACGCTCAGGTAATTGGAGAAGTAGCATGTGAAGTAGCAATTGGGAACGTCACGGTGCTACATAATTTTATAGTGGCAGAGATTGTTGATGAAATCATAATTGGAGTGGAATTATTAATCGACCAAGGCATGATCGACATGCAAAGCAAGACGATGCGATATAAGAACATGCATTAGCCATTTAATTTCGGCTACAAGTAAACGGGTGGTGTTGGAGGAGAATCAGCTAATGCCACCATAATCGGAGGATTTCATCTGGGCAAAGATTGATGGAGATTGTGGGAAAAACAAAAGGTGGGTTGTCGAAGCAGCAAACATATCAAGACCGAACGTACTTATAGGAAAAACCCTGGCTATGACAAAACAAGATGGACATATTCCGGTAAGAGTACTCACGGAGTTCAATCGGGAAGATGCCAAGAGGCTGAAGTAGTTATTAACTGTGAACAGCTCTAGGAACACGTTTCAACTAGTAATACTGATGTTTCAAATGACATCACGGCACAGACGGAGGGGCTAGAGGTAGATTATCAGAGAAAGGCAAAACAACTGCTCCTAAATTATGCGAACATATTTGACCAAGATGGCTCCAAACCAGGCCGTATCAACGTTGTGAAACATCAAATTGACACTGGAGATGCGAGGCCGATCCGTCAAGTTCCACGTAGTGTTCCACTGGCGAAGGGGGAAGTTGTGAATACCAGCTAGTCCATGGAGCTCACCGGTAGTAATTGTAAAGACGAAGGATGTAAAAATGGGGGTTTGCGTGTACTACCGTAAGTTGAACGACGTCACGAAAAAGGATAGCTACCCATTGCCAAAAATTGACGACACTTTGGATTCGCTATCTGATACGAAATGGTTACCACACTGGACTTAAAAAGTGGCTACTGGCAAGTGGAAATGAAGGAGGAAGACAAGTAGAAAACAGCCTTCAGTGTCGGAGATGGTCTTTGGCAATTTACAGTAATGCCCTTCAGAATATGTAATGCACCAGCTACTTTTGAGAGACTCATGGATCAGGTACTGAAAGGACTACATTGGAAAATAAGCTTAGTGTACCTAGACGACATCATCGTATTGGGAAGGAACTTTGAAGAACATCTTAAGAGCTGAGAGGGAGTTTCCAGAGAAAAGCTGGCGCTGGTCTGAAACTAAGTCCCAAAAAGTGTTCGCTGTTTAAAAAGGAAGTAAGTTATTTGGGTAACAAGGTAACGACAGAGGGCATCTGCATTGCGAGTGAAAAGATAGAGGCTGTAAAGGATTGGCCAAGACCACAGAACCTGCATGAATTGAGAAGTTTCCTTGGGCAGTGCACATATTACCGCCGATTTATACCAAACTTTTCCAGCGTAGCCAATAGCCTCCATGAGTTTACAAGAAAAAATAAAGCTTTTGTATGGAAGAAGGAGCAAGAAGTGGCTTTCCAAACATTGAAAGAGTGTTTGTGCACTGCCCAGTGTTGGCATATCCGATTCCAGGAGCAACATTTATTCTAGATACAGATGCGAGTGGATATGCTATAGGAGGCGTTTTATCACAACTGGTTGATGGACAGGAGAAGATAGTTGCATATTACCTACAGCCGATCAATTGGAAAAGCAGAGAGGAACTATTGCGTTACATGGAGATAGCTGTGAAATGGCTCCTGTAGTTCCGTAATCCAGAAGGACAATTGGCACGGTGGATCGAGCGACTACAAAGCTATGACTTTTCCATTGAGCATCGAAAAGGTAGTACCCATGGAAATGCTGATGCAATGTCACAAAGACCATGTAGTTTTGAATGCAAACACTGTTCAAAAGCTGAGGCAAAGAAGACATTATAGATGTCCAGCTAATGACTATAACTTGCACGGATGAATGGAACAAGGAAGAACTAAGGAAGTGTCAGCTGGAAGGTACAGATCTGTCACATGTTATGCAAGGGCTCGAGCGAAACGAAAGACCAAATAGGGAGGAGATGTCAGTAGTGAGTCCTATTGCGAAGTCATATTGGGCATAGTGGAACAGTTTAGAATTGATATCCGGTTGCTTGCATCGAGTGTGGGAGAGTGAAGATGGTCAATGTAAGAGGAAACTGATAGTTGTTCCCAGGAAAAGGATTCCTGACGTTCTCAACGAGCTACATAATGGTCCAAGTGGAGGTCATCTCGGAATCACGAAGACAGTCAAGAAAATTAAGCAGAGATTCTATTGGGCTGGTTGCCGTCAGTCGGCCACTGAGTGGATGATGAACTGCGAGGCTTGCAGCAGAGCGAAAGACCCCAAAACACGAAGTCATGACCAGATGAAGCAATATAACTCAGGTGCGCCATTTGAAAGGATCGCCATAGATGTCGCAGGTCCATTTCCTACTAACAACTGCGGAAACAAATATGTACTGGTGGGTATGGATTATTTAAGCCAATGGCCAGAGGTATACCCAATTCCAAATCAAGAAGCGGAAACAGTAGCAGAAGTGTTCATAAAAAATTTTGGTTGCGAGGTATGGTGTACCAATGGAGTTACATTCTGACCAAGGGAGAAATTTTAAATCAGCTGTGTTCCAAGAAATATGTAAAACATTGGGCATTCGAAAAACATGGACAACATGACGTGACACGTGACAAGATGAAAGCCAGATATGATAAAGCAATTAATTCGAAAGGTTTTCGGGAAGGAGATTTGGTGCTGCTATACAACCCACAACGAAAAAAAGGTTTGTCACCGAAATTGCAGTGTAATTGGGAAGGCCCATACAAAGTTATAAAACGAATCAGCGATGTAGGTTATCGCATACAAACCATTGGCAACCCACGAAACAAAATGAGAGTGGTTCATTTGGAAAGGCTGGCAGCGTGTAGAGCAGAAAATGTGTCTGAATGGGACGATTAGACTTAGGTGGAGGACAGTGTGACGAATATTACCATCTCTAAGCGGTTTCTAAGTAAATAATGAAGCAACAACATAAAAAAACATTGAAGCGAGCCGCACATGTACATGTACATACATACAAGGCAACGAAGAGATATAGAGATATTACGCACACACACTTGTGGTCATCAGCCGAAGTAGTGCTCACACATACACAGGCATATGACTATGAGAAACGCTAAACTAAAAATATACATGTATATCGCTGACAACTAAGCAAGAGATTCTAGAAGGTGAAACGTCTAGACCTTTGGAGAAATATGCTGACGAAGCAACAGAGATTATAAAAGCAGCGCAAGCTGAGGAATAACTAATCAGTTTGATTTAAACACGTTATAAGTTACGAAGTGAAGTTTAATTGTGAAGCATAATTGTACTACTCCCAAAGTAGTCTAATAAAGACCATTTGCAATACCGAATATTGGAGTGATTTATTCAACAGTTTAGCGATTCGAGCGTTAGCAGAAGGTTGCAAATAAGCGGAATTTTCCTAAATTCATTACAATATCAATTCAGTGCGCTGCTTATGCTTCCCGATTATTGTGAATATGTATTTGAATTGTTCAATAGTTCTATCAGATCGTTTGTTATAACAAAGACATGGCCATCGTGTACAAAAAAGTGTGATATCTTATCCGTGAACTGCCTGACAGAATGTCCAAGATGGCTACTTTTAGCGTTTGGGCAGCGTTTTGACAGGATGTTCAATATGGCGGGCATACGGCCGGCTATTTTCAGCGGGTCATAGAAAGAGAAACAGGATGAAGCCAAGATAGTAACATACCAAGTTTCATCAAGATACCTCAAAATTTACTCAAGTTATCGTGTTAACGGACGGATGGACGGACGGACGGACATGGCTCAATCAAATTTTTTTCGATCCTGATTATTTGATATATGGAAGTCTATATCTATCTCGATCCTTTATATATGTACAACCAACCGTTATCCAATCAAACTTAATATACTCTGTGAGCTACTGCTCCAAACTGAGTATAAAAAGATCCCAAACGGTCAATTTTGAAAAAGGTTATAGCAGGAAAAAGGGTATAGAAGAAAAACTTTCAGCCAATCTAAAGGGGTCGCGTTCGAAATGTGTCGAAATGGGATGGAATACCCCATATAAATATGGTTCTATTCTGAACTAATTTTCGTTTAAAAGAAGCAAAAAGGATATAGAAACTAACACCGATGAACTTGAGTGGGTAATAATGCAGTTTTCCTTCAGATATGAGGATTTCCCTACGTTTATTTTAAATAAAGATATAACAAAAGACAATAAACATAAACACACAAGTGCCATTGTACTAAAAAGCGTTTATTACAAAAAAGAGTTGAGGTTATTAATGAAATTTTTCCAACTTTTACTAGAAATAGCTTATTACGGTGACACGCCCATTTTTTATACCTTTCATGAACATGAAATAGTATATTAACTTTGGTCCGATGTTTGTAACGTTGACAAATATAGAAGATAGACTTACCATAAGTATACCGAATTGATCAGGGCGACGAACTGAGTTGATATAGCTATGTCCGTCTGTCCGTCTGTCTATTTGACGCAAACTAGTCCCTCAAAATTTTGAAATATCTCAATGAAATTTGGCACAAGGATGAATTTTTGTCTTATATTAGACATTTGTCGGATCCAGTAGGATCGGACCACTATAACATATATCTCCCATACAAACGATCGGTCCAGATAAGACGATTTGGTCATTCCTGCCGCAATTTAAGTATATACGTGAAAATCGGCGATATATATTCTAATATATCATAGAAGATATCCTGAAAAAACACTTTGATAGGAGCTACATATATATAGTTATATACCATACAACCGATCGTTCAGATAGAAAGGTTTTGGCCATTCTCCCTTAATTAGAAGTGATACACGTGAAATCGCGTGATATATATTTTAATATATCATAGAGATTTTCTGAAATAATCACTTTGATCGAAGCTATATATAGTATATATCCCATACAACCGATCGTTCAGATAGAAATATTTTGGCAATTTCTCCCTTAACTTCCAATACAAAGCTCTCGCTGTTTATTTGTATTTGTGGCTATTTGCTTTGATGTTCGCATGCATTGTGGCTGCTACTTTAATGTTTGTTTTCTGATCGTGAATTATTTACTCGCCAGTATAGTGACGTATAAAACTGATAATATTCGCTACAATATTGTTGCAGAGCTGCTAAGTTCTGTAGCTTCTATTGGTTTCTCCAGCATCAAATTAAAGAAATCGCTTGATAAGTGCACTCATCCTGTCTGAAACCCCGACTAGTTTCGAAAGGTTCGAAGAGGTCCTTCTCAATTCCGGCTAGCTGATAGTGTTGCTCAGCATCATTGTGCGCTTATAAGTTTGTAGGGTAACCATATTCAGAACTGCCGCTATGTCTTATTTGTGTTGTCTAAGGCGGCTTTAAAATCGGCGAAGAGGTGATGTGTGGCATTCTTTTCTCGTGCTTGTGGCGCATTGTGAAATCTCGTTGTTGTTGTTGCTGTAGCGATAAGGACACTTTCCGAAGGCTAAGGGTGAGCGAAAATCTCGTCGATGGTATACCAGCCCTGAAGCCGCACTAATAAAGTCCAATCAGCCGATTCACGATAGGCTGATTTCGCAATAGTTGGAGAAGAGTGCTAGATCCCCCTTCTTATGGACTGGGCAAACAACACTTAGATTCCAACTCGTCAAGCATGCGCTCGTCCGACCTTATTCTGCAAAGAAGCTGATGCATGCCCTTTACCAATTCCTCGCCTCCGTATTTGAATAGCTCCGCAGGCAATGCGTCACGGCACTGTTGTTTTAAATCCGGTTATTGCTTTCTCGTCATAATCGGGTGAGGGATAATAATTTCGTTATCGTCGATTTGTGGCTCGGGTTATCAGTCCCTGGGGTGGTATATAGCTGTCTGCACTTAGGAGGGCAGAGAAGTTATCCCTCCATAATCAAAGTACTCTCTAGACATCAGTTGCAAGTTCGCCGTTATCGTTCTAAACCAAAGTTTGCCCCGGACTCAAAATCTTCTGTGTGTCGCCGAATTCGAATTTAATTTTCAATTTGCAGGCGGTATGCCGGGGTGCATAGCAGCTCAGTCCGCTCCTTTCCGCCTTTGCGTTTTTGCATCTCGCTTCTTTCAACTCGCGGTAGCATCACACATTCTTCGTCTCGCGACGGAATAATATCAGTCGTATATACATAAGCAGGTATAGGAAAAACTTCTTCAAGTATTTCAGTTTTCTCATGCACCGAGCTCAGACTGCGAGATAAACGTCATTTTTGTAACTCAATATTACAGACAAATTAAAGACAAGGAATTAATCGACAAGACAGATTGGTCCCAGTTTTGAACTTTGAGGAACTCCATGCGATATCAAGATTTCGTCGCTAAAGTGATTAGACACTGGACCCTAAAGTGTCTTAGTTCCAAAAAGCTTTGAAACACTTTAAACAGTTATCTCGTATTCTGCCATTTTCTAGAGCGTTTTTCTAAGCACTGCCGTGGGAAAGAGTATCGAATGCCGTCAAAACCTAAAAATTCCTTCCTCACAGATCTCTTCATATATATATAGAGTAGGTGTCTTATAATCGATTCAGTTATAGTCCTAATTCACACAGGTATGTATTAGCACAGTTTACACCATCGTCCAAAGGTTCTCAGCAAAAGTATTACAGATTGCTCTATGTCATGTACTCTTAAAGTTTTTCATGACACTACAATATTTCAGTATAGGAGTCAATAAACGCATGGCATGAGCAAGACTAATTTAACGTAATAGGCTGATTCACAGTAACGCTATCACATATTCCTGATATATCACGCGAGATTTTATGATACTTCATAAACATATAGCCAACATCTCCGCCCTTTTAAGGCACCTCCTGCCCATCCTATAACAGTCGCTAGCGGAAAGGGGATGTTATCTCAAAAGAACGTATCATCACTAACCAGGCTACGGAGACACATATGATAACAACGCATGACGGTTCAAACAGACGCTTTACCGAACAGAACAATATAATAACAGAAAATAGTACATATGAATTTCAAAAGTAGTTGAGTAGTTAGTATAACGTATATCTCTAAAACTCTGGCGTTAAAACTAATGATACTCGACTGACCATATCACGACGTGGTAGAGTATGCTGATGCATCAAATATAATGCAAGTGATAATTGCTAATATGGTAGATTGCACATGAAGAGCGAGAAGTGCGCGAAAACTGCAGTGTATAGAAACGTAAAATTAATCCTCCTGCAGTGCAAACGAGCTAACATTGAGCAGAAGCCTTAAGAAGTATCGTCTGGACATTGCACCTCATTAATGAGCAGCTCAAAAAGAATCCCGCGTAACCTATCATGACAACTGACCAGCGCATAAAGACGACACACAGACGCGCTATGACGCGCCACACGGTTAATCTAACTGAGCATATTCTTTGAGTTCACGCGAAACATGCCGTGAAGATAAGTTAATAAAAGAACTGACATCATAAAGTAATCTAATCAGCTTTCATGCTATTCAGTGTCCGGGACAGCCGCAGACAGTTAACAAGTAATATGAAGGTGAGTAATAATATGCATTCTTTAAGCATGAAGGAGGAATCCAACCATTTTTGTGGGGATCCTAATTTTGTGTTTGTAGGATGCGTGATTTTAAATACGAGAAAGTACCCGTCACATCAAAAAAGATACCTAAATAAGAGGATTAACACTTTTACGAGTCCCATCAAGATGCCTTTTTTGAAATACTACACACACTTTCGTGAATCGAGCCTAACCGAGAAACAAAAACATACAATTGCGCTATTTACTACTCCAAGCGAGATTTGCACGCAGATGAGCTTACGCTCTCTCTTACAGTTTGCGTCAGGAATAAAAAATAATAAAATACGCGATCATAGACCTCCGAAACTAGATCATAGAGCCGAGCTCCCTTCCAATATGCGTCGTGCTTCTTTAATTTGTATCCCAAAACTGAGTGGACGCGACTCTACAATCGTGTACGCGAAAAACACTTTTTCTACATTTTGATCAGTGGCTTTGCCCAGAACTGACCAGGATGCTTCGGACAGTGTGGATATAGCCAATCATGTTACTAACACATCACTGCGACGTATCAAGCCGGCAAACTTATTGGCGCTCATATTCGCATAATTACCATCGGAACGATATAATTTCTGCCTAGCAACAATGCTAACGCACCACATACGCACAGCACAGTTAAAACTACTTATCATAACGCAGAGTTATGCAGTTGAATAACCCATATCGCTCTATCCTTCTTCTTTTCTTAAAACTTCTATTCAGAGACCTAAAGACACGCTTTCTATATAATATCGAACTAAGAATGTAAAAATCATTTTCAAACTAAGTTTAAAACAATAATGAATGCAAAAATACAAGGATTATTGCTGCAGTCAAAAAAGCACTCGTCGCTCGCTCGATATATGAAAATATTGACAAAGCGCCACGCTTTTTGTCAAAATTACGCATAGCGTACTCCGCTGATGAAGTCGGCAGAGATACACTGCGGCTTCGTGCAGAATCCAGCAATCCGAACATACCAATACAGGATGGAAGCGTACTTATTTAATCTCGGCATACTGAGGAAGGTCAGTTCATACATATTCCAAACTAAACAAGCAGGTCAGCAGAGAAATATACTGTACATGCAGCTATGGCAAAATGTCTGGGCGCGGTTTGTTTTTCCCTTTTTGTTGTTTAAAATGGCGGCCTCTACAGGCAAAATTACATGTGACTACAGGAAAAGAAGTGCCGAGGATAAATGCTAACACGAAGTGGGCGGGGCGAGTCGAAAAGACCTCAACTACGCATAAGAGAACGAGCGAGGAGCGGTCTGGAAGTTAGCCGACGTCCACACGGAAGGTGTCCTTAGAAAAGGCGCAACAGCTACATGGCGCTGCGTGGCGCGACAGAGGCAACACACCGGCACAGCATTTGACGAGCAGAGGATGCAAGGCCTCGAATCACTTACTTACTTAATTGGCGCTTAACCGTTTAAACGGTTATGGACCGTTCCAACAAGGGGCGCCAGTCAGCTCCTTCTCCTGCCAAACGGCGCCAATTGGTCACACCAAGGGAGTTCATCGTTTTCCACCTGGTCCTTCCAATGGAGGGGAGCCGCCCTCTACCCTGCTCCATAGTCGGGTTTACCAGAAACATTTTCTACGCGTAGAGGTCCACAAATCTTTTGAAGAACTTCTCTAGCACACTTCCACAGCCGCTTCATCCGCTGTTATCATGTCCATGCTATGCACCATACATCAGGACGGGTACGATAAGTGACTTGTAGAGTACGATTTCGTTTGCGAGAGAGGAATTTACTTTTCAATTACCTACCTAGTCCAAAGCAGTTTTATTGCAAGAGTGATTCTTGCTGGGATTTCACAGCTGATGTTGTTCTAGGTTGATGCTGGTTTCAAAAAAACGAAAGTATTTTACTATTTCGAAATTATGACTGCAACAGTAGCGTGGTGCCAAGGCTCACATGCGGACTCTTGCTCGATGACAGCACGTGCTTGTTTTGTCCTCATTCACCACAAACCATATTTACCGCTTTTTCCAGTTTGGAGTAAGCAAAAAT